>CM031234.1:1035793050-1035878209 GCA_018340775.1 Taxus wallichiana var. yunnanensis
GAAGTGGAGTTAGAGGCCTACAAATCCATCCTTCCACCCATTCTTGTGAATCACAATCAGCAGTGACAAATTCGATACAAGATGCACAAAAACATGTCAACTTTCTTGTCCATACGGCCCACGAAGTAGCGTCTGAACTATAAAATGAGTGCATATCACTGGACCCAGTGAGTGTCATACAATCCTCGTAGTTAGCAATATGTTTTTCCTCTATCAACCAAAAATATATGCAAACTGTGGAATTTTCTTGAGAACCTCGGGCCATGTTGTCAATACACCATTCCACTATGCTCTTTGCATCTTTTAATTTAGCACCATCTTTGTACTTCAACTCTTCTCTTGCAAGAGCTCTTTTCACACATGCCCCGCACCGTCATGCTCTCTTTTTCCATGTCCAGCCTCAGTGAAACTCCAAATATGTTGCACACCCATCTTGACATGCATTCTTGCTCATCTAATAAAACATTCATGCATTCTTAAACCGAGACGTGTAATTATCTCACCATATATAATGTTGTTTGAAGTGGATGTCCCTATCGATCGAAAAGTTTCCATAAAATAACCGAAACACCCTTGCATAAATTCAAGTAGGAATGAGTACGATCATCACCGATATAAAAGTGGTACTCTCTTAAAATTTTGATCATTCTCTCAGATCTTGTCGAGAATGTAGAAATGTTATATGCACAAAAATGGCAACTTGTACTGAGTTGTAATATTACGATTGAACCTCCATTTGTGGTTGCAATGTGTAATTCTCTGCAAAATTGACCACTGAAACAATAGTACCAATAGGAAATGTGTCTTTGCATAGCTTGAATTGTTCATCCAACCATCGAACTCTATGTGTATGCCTCGCATACTCATAAACAATTTCATCCTTAAATTTTCTCATAAATTGAAAAATGGGCATTTGTTCTGTAACTAGCTCACACTGTTTCGACTCTTTTCCATCTTTCAACTGGTATGCAACTGATTTATATTTATCAAAATCAACTAAATTATGTCCTATTGTACCTTCAATTTGCTCATGGATGTAACTTTCCAATTTAGGTAATCCACCGCATGTACTACAACTTCCATCTAAACAATCCTGACTATAAAAAAATTGTCCAACTTCTTTTTCACAAAATATAGTAGGAATGAAATCCTGGAAGATATTGGTGGAACTTGAACACCACATTCAAATAACATAGTTTTAGAATGAAAAATAGAATGAATAAGTAAAAATTTAGCATAATGCATCGCAAATTAAACATGTTCCCTAACAACAAAAGTGGTGCGAGCATGGTTGATTTTCACATAGAATGGTTTCAACATTTCAAAAAAACGTTGACTAATTTTAATTTTTAGATTCTCTTGTTCAAACTCACAAAAAAAATTGAGTTTGAGTCATATCTAAGAAATGCTTTGGATGTGGTTCACGATTAGTAGAACCAACTCTTCGTTTTATAACATCTCTTGTATTAGGTGAAACTCTAGTGTTATCATGCCAAAATTTAATAACTTCTCTTATAAGCATCGTAATTATTTTTGTCCTTACGCAGCGTGCTCTAGAAGAAAATGCCCAAAAATCGACATTATTGAGTGATTGAAGGATATTACGTCTTTCAATTGCTTTCATTAGAGTTTTTCGATTAACTTGCAACATTCAACTTGTTTGCGTAATCAAACATTATTTTTTTATTGATTCACTTACAACACTAGTAGCAAGTACACGACGCACAATATTACTATCCCTAGTGCGTCTCTTGACACCAACAAAGGTGATATGCATCATGAAGGTTTTCAACAATTGTAGAGGTTTGACCACGTATGTTAGATGTTGTCAATCCTAAGGTGTTTAATGTAGGTCTCATTTTAATCAATTTCATCAAACTAACCAAACAATCGACATCTTTGGGAATCATTTAAAATTTCAAAATGATTATCCCAAATTTCAGTGGCTTTTCTTCTGATTTGTCATTCAGAAAGTTTGTCAGACATTGGTTTCAAAATGTTTTCATCAATTTCAATAAAAAAATTAGGTTTCTTATGTAAAATCCTAGGAGGTGTTTTTGTCAAATTTTGCTTGTCTACAGTTTCAACATGAATTTCCTTATTCACATTTTCATTGTCTCCTTCAATTTCAACATTTTCTACATCATGAGTATTTAATTCTTCTTCAACATTGACAGTAAAAACTTCTTCATCACGAGTATTTAATTCAACTTCAACATTGACAGTAGAAACATTACCTAGTTCTTCATTGCTTACAATAGTTGGGATTGAAGATGAACCTCTTCTAGATTCACGAAGTTTCCGCATTCGCTCAGCATTTTCAATTTTGTTGGCCTCTAATTCGTTTGGTGTTTTTTTACTTAATGACTTCCTTTTTTGACTTCGTTTTTTGTCTCCCATGATGTTTTGCTTCCGGTGATAAGAAAAACGTGCCGGAAAAAGACAGAATTTCACAGTAATTCGTACGGTAAGGTCAGAGAGTAAAAATCACATGGTAATTTAGACATTGGGATGTGTGTAAATATGATTTATGAACCGCGAGCGTGCTTTATAAAGCGCGCTCACGGTTTATAAAGCGCGCTCGTGGTATTGTTAAAAAACCATGATCGTGGATCTATCTGCCGAACCTAAGCCTCGGAAAATCTTTGTTTTTCCCCAACCAAAGCTATGGAAGGTCATTATGAAGTGCAAAAGGTCAAAAAACCTCAAATCTGCTCTTCCAAAGACTTGAACCATGCTAAAAAACTGAAAACATTTCACAAAAATGGTGCCATCACATAGGGTAGACTCTTAGCTTTGTAGAAATATTGTTTTTAAAGTGAATAGAATAAGATAAATATCATTTTATAATTTCTTACTAACAATAGGTCTTTAAGACATTTTTTCCCGTGAATGTTCATGTCTACGTTTAAGACTGTAACTTTTGTTTCGCTTATCAAAATATGATAAAAATTATACCATCCCAAGCGTGGACAAATTCTATACACCTTAAAAAATAAATAAATTTGATTTCGATATTTTTTGATATAGTTATGGTGGGCAAACGGAAAGCGCTCCATTTTCTAAATATTTTCAGACCACTTTCACGGAAAAAATCATAAAAAAAATATTGCTAAAAAAATACAAAATAAAATCCATCCCAAGATAGACAACTACATCTAATGTTTCACCAAAGGAAAAAAAAATAACAAGATTTGGTCATCCAAAATGTGGGCAAACGGACTACAATCTTATAAGTTTTTTCAAAAAAAAAATAAGTCATATAATTTTAAGTGTTTAATATAGCTAAACTTGTCTGTTTTTTACAAAAATTAGTATTTTAGAAACTAGATTCAATGCTACGATTCATATTTATATAAATTTTTCTAATTTAGAGTGCGTGTATAGCTAATAATCCCTACAAGTTGAGATTTTGTTGTTTTTTGCAATATGACGTCCACGGATGACCCTATATTTGTCCATCAACTTCCCCGCACTTACCCATATATTGAAATTCATTTTTTAAATGAATATGTTACAAATAGATTAATAAAATAATTATTTAAAAATTATGTTCATAGATGTTTTTCTTTATTCTATTTGATAGCAAAAGGTAAGAACACGAACTTCAAGACTTGTAGATGAATAAGTTAAATATATTGGATTTCACTATTTAAATGAATGTGTAATAAATAGATCAATCAAATATATACTTGAATATTCTGTTGATAAATGTTTTTCTTTATCATATTCAATCACAATAAATTTATAAGAACTCCTATAAAATTTACTATGATATGCTAAGTTTATCACCCCACTCCACAATCACAAATTTATAAACTAATAATATAAATGTATGTCGATAAATCTTAGCCATAAATAATCAATATTATAATAATAATCCATATTTTCTCCATTTTATAATAATACTTGGTAAAAGGGGTTGTTTTTTTACATTATCATGTTTGTGTCACTTTGGAAGATTAATGCGTGGTAGATGATTTGGCTAAAGATTTGGAATCCCACAAGAAAATTTATATTAATCGAGGAAGATCGATTTGTAGTCACCTAAAAAGATTCATTCGCTATAAATGAAAAATCAAAATTTTGTTGTAGCTTTGTCTTCTAGGGTTCTTGGCTCCTCTCCTAAAAATGCTATCAAATCTACTATATAGTATTCCCCAATGGTCATTGGCTAGTAATTTGAGCCCAATCCCTTTGCCCCTCCTTTCACAACTCTTTTCTTTGGTAAAATGATTTAACAAATATTGAATTTGTAAAACCCTAATTGCAGAGTCACGTATGATAAATAAATGTTAAACAACTATTGGAATATAAATGACAAGCAATAAACAAGTAAAATAGGAAACCCTAAGTGAAAAAGAGAAGGAAAAGGACTTACTTGATTTATGCCTGATGTCTGGGACTCTACAAACCGGAGAAAGTGATAAACAGAAGGATAGACCATCGTAATTGAGCACAAAAATCTTGGAACTACCGGATGAGTCGGGGCTAGGGCAAGGGCACCTAGGCGTCAGAGACCTCTGTTGGGTGCCTATGACTACGTAAGAGCTCAAAGTTTGAGTTTTTTGGTGTCGCGAGGTAGTCGTTGATAGTCGTTGTTGATCACTTGTATCTTGCTAGATGATCACCGAATTCACCTGTAACCTGCAAAGAGAAGATGACTTGCAAAACCCTCAAACTACATAAAATCCCAAAAAGAAAAGATGCAATATGGGAGTCAGACTAACCCCATCGGTCACCCGACAGAGTGAACTTACAACCAAGTGCTTGCACTACATCTCAGAATCCATGTAGTTTTTGTGTGTGTGTAGAAATCATGCCCTAGGAATCCCTTGTGCAAGTGCACATGATAGCGAGTGATAGCTAGATGTACCAATGTAAGTAAATGTGTGGATGGCAAAATGAACTTCCCCTCCTATGCATGTATGCAGAAAATGCAATATCTTTTCCCTTGAATGATAGCTATATCAATACCCTTGATGCTCTTAGATGCCTTTGGATGCAACCTTAGGTGATGATAATAGATTCTTAGAGCTTGACCCTTTATTTTAGTCACATAACATTATATTTATATGATTCCCTTGTTTTAATTTTGTAATTGATAGCTAAAATGCCTACCCATAAGAAAATAAGATCCCCAAAAGATAAAAGAGGCCAAAAAGGATCGAGTAAGATAGAAAGAGGTCAGGGGCACCCAGAGGGGATGAGGTCGCATGGGCGTTGACATCTTGGCTAGGTGCTTTGGTGTCCAAAGTCATGAAAGATGAGTAAGTGAAGTATCGATTGAGTTGTAGGGTATAAATGACTAGAAAGAAGATACGAAACAAAGAAAAGAGGCCAAAGATAGTTGTTAATTACTAATTTTCTAGTTTAGGAATCATATGAATGCAAGTATGTTCTTAAGACCTAGAAATGTACCCGAGTGCTCGATTTTGTGTTTACACAAAATCGAATGGGTGGATTTTGGTAAAAAGAAATATTCTTCTAAAGATATAAGCTTCATGCAAGATGGTGTTTTCAAGAGCTTGATAGATAGGGATTATGGTTTTCCTAGTTATGGAATACATGGGTAGCTAGAGAAACTAGGTTTTTGCTACGAAAAACAAGAATTTTATTTAAGATTATGTTGCAAAATGGGTTATGGAAGATCTTTTTGCCATCAAGATGATTTTTTTTTTTGCCAAAGACTTGTCTACTTGGTTGTCTATGGTTTAAGAAACATTTTTAGCCAATACTTTACAAATCTAGGGTATTTTGTTACCTTTGTTGTAACATCAATATTGTAATGATTATTTTTGTGGTGATTAATGAAATGGTGATGGATCCACTAACCCTCTTTTTACTTGATAAAAATACTTTATATTAATAGATTATTATTTTTTAAAAATACTTCATATTATTTAAACTTCAAGATTACTTATCACCCTTCTAATAGTTACTAATTTAACATTTATTCAATATGATCAATTACAATAATATTTCACATTTTAAAAATATTCACACTCGCTCCAACATACATTATGATTTTACTAATATAACATAGATGGAATATAATTAAACATGTTTATGAGGAGGTAAAATGGTACTACGTGGCACTTGTCAAATTTGGTCTCCCTTATTAAATGATTACACCAAAGGCCTTACCAAATTGAATTGAGGGTAGTTCATTTGAGACCGCCGAGAGTTTGATGGAGCATGGAAATGATGGAGTGTAGGTGGTACTTGATGTCCAATTTTATCCACATCACAAATAGCATTCAAAATTGCACCAATCATAGCCCCCGAGGGCTTCTAACCCGTCCGAAAAGGACAGTCAACATTTTTCTCGTAAAAATTCAAAAGCTATAAATCATTTGAAAAAATGTAAGTGAAATATTTTATTCAAATTGTCAAAATAAGGGCTCTTTGGAAAAATGTCCGTCAACCACTATCATTTCAATTTGTAAATCTCAATAAAATATTTAATTGTAAACACGAAATTTGGATGTCATGCACCGGGAATCTAGGATTAAATATACTACAAATGATATCATTTTCCAAATTTCTGTCCCATCTATCAAATCATGTGACAATTGTAGATGCAGGGTATTTAGAGCTTAGTGGTTGCTAGTTAAATTGGTAAGCCTCAACAGAATATTTAGAGCTTAGCGGTCACTAGGTAACCTTGGCTAGACCAGGTAAATTTTAAGACCCGAGAAAAGTCCATTAGATTTTTTCATTGTAAACAACTCTTTGCATAACTTCATGGCCACTAGGCTCCAACCATAGTGATATTTAGTAATGCTATATATATTTATATATAGACACACACACACACACACACACACACACACACACACACACACACACACACACACACACACACACAAAGTGAATTTTACAAATTTCACTTTCACGCTAATGATAATTTGAATTAAAAATTTGGTTATTGGTGTAAATGCTAGGCAAATCAACCCCTAAAAGTAACTTGAACCCAAAAATTTAGGCAAATTATTCATATCCATACACCTAAAATTTTGCCAATTTCAAAAACCGGAATATTCATGAATTAAAGAAGGTTCACCACTAAAATTTTCCTTGAGTGAAACCCACAACCTATGAGATGGAAATAGTGGACAATATCAATTAACCTTGAAGGCTTGATGCATAAATTATGTAAATCAAGGATCATATCAATGTCGAGTCGAGGATCACTACATTGGAACCTAATGGCTTGAGCCAATATGAATCAAAGGGATAATCTTCTCATTTAACGTGCATTAATCAAAGTCGGTTTAAAAATATAGTGGAAGGTGCAAAATAATGGTATTCATAGAGGTGGCATATAGAAAATCAAATTTGAGTTCGAGTTGATAGTTACAAATAGTTTGCTTTGTTTTCTGTTGTCTAAATGCTCGAGCATCCAAAGGTGTGTTAACACACCCTAACACATTTAGATCAAGATAATTGATCTTTCTCATTACTTGTGTGCTTAATGTTGTGAGACGAAACTATTATGCAACCTTTCAATACAATAAAAAAATTCTATCTAAAAATAATGATTGTTTGTTGTGCAATAATCTCAGTAAACGAGTCATTTAATAGATGACTTGTTTTAGGTTGAGTTCTAAAATAGCCTTATAATAAAATATACCCTATGTAGGGGTATAAATAGTGTTCTTAGATGTGATTGATGTAACATATTATATTCAACACCTAATTAATGTTCTTATTTTTTTATAAACATTCATTTTAAAAATGAATCTCTCAATTAAAATATGTTCTTTATTTTTGTGACGTGTTTACTTAATCTACTCTTGTCATGTGAAGTGCAAAATATTTATACTAATTTTCATCATCGTGGTTGGTCCATCCAATATTTAACCTTCGCATTGAAATTGAGACTGACCCTTCAAATTTGATCATTGGTTAAAACCCTCAAACCACGATTGATAACAAGAAAATCAACATTATGCCAACAATAAAGGCTAAAAGGGCATGGGGATTCGAGGATGGAGCCAATGAAAACGTAAGCAACGGTTCTCCCGTATGCTTTGTCACAAATATCTTGTAGATTTTGTAATAGAATGAGATTAGGAAGGTAACCATCTACTGAAATTCAAAAATAAATTTACAATAATCTGTCGATGGGCCTATAAGTAATATGCCCACACTTGCCTCAAGACTAACATCCATTTTCTATCATGCGACAAAATTTTATGCTAAACAAATTAAAAAATATTTTTAAACCTGAAATTAAAAGATTATGAGGCCTGAATTTAATGGGAATTATCCCTTTCCGTGTGTTGTTTTGGGTTGATCTAATCCTTGGTGATTTGATCTAGGTCTAACACAATCTTACAGGTCATCGTGCGGAAGGAGTTTAGAAAGATGATATGAAATGAAGTTGGGGATGCTAGAAGAGGAGCCAATGGTCAGTACACCCTAAGTTGATGGGCGTACAACCACTGGCTCATCTCCCTTATTTTGAAAAAAAATACCCTTTAATAGATTTTGTTATTTTTAACCTAAATATTTTCTTTTGACCATTTATATTATATGGAAAGTGGTTTTTTAAGGTATTTAAATCAAGTAGTTTTCAATACAAAGAAATTTAGGGTGGACCATTTATAGGGAATCATGTCATGCATTTTTTTCTACTTATGTGGCATCATTTGATTGAGTGATTGTTTGATGTGATTTTATGTGACACATTTCATTGACTAATTTTTTTCAAATTTTAAGTGAGAAATAACTTCAACTTCATCTACCCTCACCATTATTGGTCCATGCTCCGCTATTGGCTCCTCTCCCTTAGGTAATCAAATGGATCACATTGTCTCCAATGGCTTGGGGATTCTATGAGCCATTTACACCTAGCATGTGTCAACAACTGATTGTGTGATTCCTCTATATAGCTTAAACAAATAGTGATATTATTTGTGTAGAAAGTATTTAATTCCCTTTTTTAAAACTAACTTTCCATTCGGAGTTTTCATCGTATCTAATAAAAAATATTGACATTACAAAAATAAAAATAAAAAATAGTGAAGCTTGTTTTTTCATAATTTTTCAAAAAAATATTCTTTCAATAGTGTAAGGTCTAGTAGTTGGCGTCTTAGAATTGATGGAAAAATGTAATGACACAGATAGAGCAATCCCTCCATATAACTAAAAAAGATGCAACATAATGTTATTCTTAAGCTCAAGACTATTTTTGATTAAGTAGATTCTTATTACTCAATACTAATTTCATCATATCTATGCACCTAAGTTGATGGGTGTACAACCAACGCTCCTCTCCCTTGTTTTGAAAAAATACCCTTTAATAGATTTTGTTATTTTTAACCTAAATATTTTCTTTTGACCATTTATATTATATGGAAAGTGGTTTTTAAGGTATTTAAATCAAGTAGTTTTCAATACAAAGAAATTTAGGGTGGACCATTTGTAGGGAATTATGTCATGCATTTTTTCTACTTATGTGGCATCATTTGATTAAGTGATTGTTTGATGTGATTTGATGTGACACATTTTATTGACTATTTTTTTTTCAAAATTTAAGTGAGAAATTGACATGTACTAGTCCTTAACTTTACATCTACCCTCACCATTATTGGTCCATGCTCCACAATTGGCTCCTCTCCCTTAGGTAAGCAAATGGATCACATTGTCTCCAACAACTTGGGGATTCTATGAGCCATCGATACCTAAAGCACGTGTCAAAATAGTAATATTATTTGTGTAGAAAGTATTTAATTCCCTTTTTTAATACTAACTTTCCATTCAAGTTTTCATCGTATCTAATAAATTAAACGTTATCTAATAAAAAATCTTGATATTACAAAATAAAAAATAGCGAAGCTTGTTTTTTCATAAATTTTCATTTTTTAAAATTTCTTTCAATAGTGTAAGGTCCAGTAGTTGGCGTCTTAGAATTGACAAACAAATTTAATGACACCAACTGAGCAATGCCTCCATATAACTAAAAAAGATGCAACACAATGTTATTCTTAAGCTCAATACTATTTTTTATTAAGTAGATTCTTGTTACTCAATACTAGTTTCATCATATTTATGCACCATCTCCTTATTTTCTCATCGATATGGAAAATATTTTATTGGGACTTTCTAGAGATATGGCAAAATGTTTTTCCAAAATTGTCTCCTCTCAAAAATAAATAAATTATTAAACTAAACCAACCCATCAAAGTTAGAATATTAAAAAGTGTCTTTGCCTCGTTAGAAAAAAGTAACTCTTTGCATACAACTATGCACAAAACATAAATTGTAAAAGCAAGACACCATCAATATCACTTACATATGCAAAAAAATAGGCCAACAATGAATTATCCACAAACAATACTGCACAATACCGTTGTTGAAACTGTGATGTTAACAAGTAATTACGTTAATAGTCGTTTTCCCAAAGTATACCAATGCAAGCAAATTCTGACAATTGGTTGACCAAGTTATAATCTTCAAACTTAAACATTCCCTATTTATAACCTTCATTGAGCCGAGAGGATCGAAGGAGGTCCTAGGCACGCACAATTTTTTTCTTTCCTTTTTCACCAATGCCTCAAACATTACTTACACTGATGGCCATTTCCAAATGAGAGTCTCGGTGGATGTTCTTGTCATGCATTGGGGAAAATGGAAGGTTGATGTTTTATGTTGATGGTCGTTGACAAATGACATCATCGTGGGCTATTACGAGGATAAAACTTGGTCGCTACCTTAATCACTAAAGAGAAACAACTATTCACAAATGTGCATGAAATCAACGAAATCAAGAACCTTGAATGCAAAGTTACCACATCTAACATATGTAGAGTTTGAGATTTAGATATATACAAGTATCCCATCCAAAGTATTCATCAATCATGCCTTGCTTTCTAAGATATCTCCAATGTACGTTGCCTCGAGAGTCTATACAACACAACCCTTCTCTTTTAGATGATTGATAAAAATGACACGTTGTACATATGTGTCTTTGTAAGAAAGATAAGTTTCGCATTTGTTCCCCTAGCATTTTCCATACTCATGGACTTCTCCTCCCTCACATCCCCTCTTCATTGCTCCTCTTCTTCTTCCTATGTTTGTTTTGTTAGCTCCACACATCTCCTTCAACATTTCCATGACACATTTGATGTGTGATTGCTAGTGATATGACCTGGTAGAAGGGGTTTAATTGCAACAAGTGACGAATAGGGAGGAGATCATAAATTAGTGCTAGGCTTCTTTTGGGGTAGAATGGAGGAGGAAATGCGCGCAGGCCAGGGGCATGTGATATGCCTGTAAAATTGATTTGTCTCTAGAATGTCATGAATTCCAAGTAAGTTAATTCCCCTCTTTCCCGTTTTCACAGTAAACATTAACAGTTTTTAGTTCACTTTCATCGACTACATTGGTGATAGAAATTTAACTCCACTGTAGTAGAATTAGATTGAATAAGAAGAATAGGTATTATCATAACTTCCATTTAATCATGCGATGCCAGTGGCAAAGTCGCCTACAACCCATATCCTTTCCCGGTCGATTGCATTCAGATTTCTTCACTTGGTAACCTATAAACTTTTCTCCCTATATGTAACTGTTGTAGACCTGCCTTCCTTAAACGCCGCAGCAATTTTGTTGGATGCCTGAGAAATGTCTGCATGAGATGTCTTCCCGTATGGGAATAAATGGAAGTTTGATCGATGCCCGCGAAATGTTTGACCAAATGACAGACGTTTCTTGAATTGCAGCTTATGAAAGAGATGGGCATCTTCATGTAGTGTGATGCTATATTTCCAAATGCAACCAACAGGGGTAAATAGTAGAATACTTTGCTACCTGTAGTATAAAAAGAATTGAAGTGAATTAAGCAAGGATTCAAAGGTAATAGAAAAGTGGTTGACAGAGGGGTAATGTTCTGGTGGCATGCTCTATTTTTATGAGTTTTGGTAGGTCCTTGTGAAGCTTTAAACTAAATGATAAAGTTCTCATCCTTAAGGTGGAAACCGGTTTTGAGATCAGACAGACGATTCCGCTGTTTATATGCTTTGTTGGTGCACCAAGCATCAAACATGAATTCATATTGATGATACTGCCTCTGAAGGTAATGAGAACAATAGAAGATACACTCTGTTCAATACATTATTTGCAGTACAAACAATAAAACCGAGTTCTGTGTAACCTTGTATCATGAGAAGATAGTGCAGACAACAAGAGAGGAGTAGGAAACTTCTAAACTATTACACATAATACCTTTAATCTCTCCTACGTTCAAAGATGGGTTACCGCTATTAGGAAGTAGCCAGTTGTAAACCCTTACACTGCTACAGCAATTCTCTGTTCTTTTAAGTAATAAAACTGGGATGATGTGCCTTTTTTGCAACATGATAAGCTGACTGATTTTTACAGAAGTGGTTCAGGCTGCACATGGTTAAATGGTAAGAGTTGATGGGTGGCACTGAGTCAAAACCTTCTGTGCTGTTAAAATAAACTCGAAGGTTGCACGATTCTGCTGCCTTCTCGAGACAGGATATAGCTTGATGGTTAGAGGGACATTCTGTTTGAAAACGAATTCGGCTGGATATTGGAACTCTCAACCTTTCAGTTATGAAATAACTCAGTAATGATAAGTCTTAAAAGCTAAGCACGAGGAAAGCAGGTGCTAATTCAGTCATAAGCAGCCATGGCCATTAAGAGCAAATCTCTAACAAAAACATACGTGATCTTCTTAATTCCTCAGTTTACTGAGAAAGAATGCTAGTAACTTACTAGGAGGACTCAGAAATAGTATCCCTTCACCTAACGGTATGATTAAGAAACTGATTTGGGAAGTGCGGATTATATTGGGCAATGAGAGAAATGGTAATGGATCATATAGATCTCATCCTAGTAATTTAATATTGTGAACTCTGCTCTGTTCCCTAGCCCAACCTAGATGCTGTTTTATGAAAAACAATATAGACATATATTTACTGGCCTGTCCTAACTCTTAAGGAGGCAATTTGTGTAATTTTGCCAATTTGTTTTCTTGGTCAAGTGATTAAGCTCTAATGGAAACAATGAATCCATGCTGCATGCTAGAGACAAATATATGAGGATGTCAAATGCAAGATTAATGTTATCAGATTAAAACAGCCATAAATAAGTACTAGACAACATTGCTGAGATATCGCCTCAGAGGTTATCAAACCAAGTGTATCTTGACGCCCTCAATAGATTCCGTTTGAGTGAAACTTTACTGAACCTTACTAATAAAATTTCAAACCGTGGTGGCCGCATTATGCGTAAAAAGCTGCATACCGTGTAATTTTTTTAAATAATTAGTCTCTAGAAAGGTTGGTTATATCATGTGATATGAGAGTAATCCCTTGTTAAAACAAAGGTAAATAGGCTATAACGGTGCTTATAAACCTTCTACAACTGAATTCTGATAGGTTTAAGTGAATTGAATCAGTCGCAGACAGCGGCGGGGTTGCATAAGTCTAATGTGAGACTGAAAATGACCTACAATTTGGCACAGAAAAATTGAAGAGATCACTGTTGTTATTTGATACTAAAAATATGTAGTTGAAAATGGAATTGGAGAAGTTAAAGAATTCACCTACAGTTGATTTCCAATTCAATCACCACAAGCAATTGATATCATGCAAATGCCACACTTCCATGGAACTAAAGAAGGGTTTGAATCCTACTATTTCCTAGTCCATAAGTTCCGGAGGGTCACAAGCTAGACAAGAGTTCAAAAAGCTAAAAGAGGGCAGAATTGCATCACTACATGGAGAGGATCTGCCTAATACAGACCTTTAACCAGATCAGCTTAGGAGGCAATCATCGCAGCATAGGAATTGACATTGGTAGTGGTGGATTGCATGCAGCAACACCCACAACACTATCCCACTCCGCTGAAGTAGGAGTAGACAGCCAGAAGCCTGTTTAATTATCTTTTGTGGGGGATCGTGTAGGCAGGGTAGGGATACTTGGTTGCAATTAGAATAGACTTGTGCACAAAGCAGACCAAGCAGATTCTGTTGCTAAACATATTTAATTAAATTAATCACGATTCATATCCACGTCGTGATCATCTATCCTCAAAACCTGGAAAAATCCTCTACAGACTTCACAAAATAGAGACCCACACTTATATATTCAGCCAAGACCTGTCCCAAAAGGAAACCTCGACTACAATATCTCTTTTGATATTTCTCATCATTTTTCTTACTTTGTTTCGATAGTGCCATCTATGTTGTTTTTTGAGCTCTTGCTCTCAGGCCATTAACGGATTTTTTTAAATTAGATTTAATGAATGTATGTATGGTACTTAATAGTTCCATTAGGAGGCTTTGACAGATCTGGTTTTGGTGGGTTCTGGCTTTTGTATCTCATGGATATAACCTGAGGGGTCAGCTGTTTTTGAGTTTCCTTTGGCTTTTGTTTTGGTTCATTCTCAAGCGAGTACTAATACATGGTAATTATTTTGGCTACATGATTTTCTTATTAGATTTATTTTTGTCCTAACAGTTTATTTAAAGATGTATATGTATGTAAGGATAGATGGGAATTGGGTTCAGTATTTGAAAGCAAGTAGAATTAAAGCTATTTATGGAATGATGACCAGTGAGTGGCTTGTCCATGCTCGGGTTTGGGAATGTGTACTGTTGAAAGTGTACACTAATTCTGCTGGGTGCAAATACCAAAGTCAACTATTTGTCACGACTTAAGTACTGATCTACTTGAATATGAGAAATACTGGTGTCTTTTTAAATAAGATAATTGATTTCAATAATAGTTTGAAACTTGGCAATAACTCAAGAAAGAGTTGCCAATAAATGTTTTACCAGAGAGCCAAGTCTAGCTTGGGATACTCACCAGCTAGTAAAGAGAATTGTAATTATGGCAGATGTGTCAAATGTGTAAATTGGAGACTGGCCTTCCACTTTTTGTATACTCATGAAAGAAAACTAATGGAAAGTAACAGTGGCTATTCATTCATATTTTACATTTTGTAGAAAAAGTACAAACTTGCACGGCATATGACATTTTAACATATAATCTGTTTTCATTTGATATTTCATATTCCTCATTTTGATTTGTTATGGTTAATGCATCCTGCAGTGGCCCTGCTTACTTTTTTCTTTGTTTGGATTATAATTTGTGTGGCTTCTTTAATGCTAATTGTTTATGGTCACAGATAATTTAGAGGATGTCTCTTGCATGTGCTTACTCCCGGTTATGTATTACATATGCGACAGCAGTAGGTCCTTTCCGGTATTACCATATGGGCTCTAGAACTTTCCATGAAATGCAAGCAAGGGCATATCGCATTTGTTCTGCATTGCAAGATGGCGACAGCTATCGTCAAAACACCAGGAAGAAGATATGCAGCTTTCTGAACAAATCCAGTGCATTCTCTCAACTCTAAGCACCTTGGGAAAAAAGCTGAAAAGTGTAAACCTGGTAGACGGAAGGCTGGCCAAATTAGATGACAATTCATTCGTTTTTGATGTTCGCACCAAGCAAGAAATGCAAGAATTTAAGCACCTTGCACAAAAATTTATTGGTTGTATGTTGCGAATGGATGATCCATGGAAATTAACAAGCTCTGGCAGTCTGCACATACCTTTTGCTGAGCCAAGTGAAAGAGAGTCCAAAACCTTTGATTCATTGAAGGTGGTTTGTCAATATTTGGGGCTTTCAGTTCCACAAAGAAGATCAGCTAGACAAATCATTTCTCCTCAAATTATCAAATATGACATGTTGCGGAAAGCCCTGGAAGAGCTAGCAAGAGATTTGGACACAGATCTGGGAGCAATTGATAAACCATCAAATAAAGTGCAAGCTGCAAAGGAGGCTAGTGCAAGATGCATCCAACTGCTAAGTGAGAGACCTCCTTCATGGGCTAAACTCACATCTTATAAGAACATCCATTCTCCAACATCGAAATGGGGCGACGTGTTAGAATCGTTTGAGGTAATCTCAGACATCTTGAGCGATGTAGAGAGTCTAAAATTATATGTTACAATAATAGAGGGCATGAAGGAGGGTCTGGGTCATATTAAGGACATTCAGCTTGACAATAAGATTGGTTTCCAAAAGATGAATCATCGAGAATCCCATGTAGAGCATAAGCTTGTTTATAATTTGGGATATACATCCAAGTGTCTGTTCACCCTTTTGGTTTTTTACCTATTTCAAAGCATCAGGAGCATTACAGTGGATATGGGTGGAGGGCTATACGGCGCAACACAAAAACACCCTTATATATGCATGGGCGAGATAGTAACTTCAGCTGACAGAAAAATGCTGTGGATGGCTGCGAAGCACTTAGACAAGGCTTTAGGATTGGTTAGATTTATATCTGAGATTACAGGTTCGAAAAATCTGAAATTAGAGGGACATATTTGGGCTCTTGGTGCACAAGAAAGCATGCTCGAGTACAGAGGAAACTCTTTTTTTGTACACGCGATTGAATGCAAATAAATGCTTCTTGTTTATACAACAGATATCTCTTCCCCATTTTTTTAAATTAATACAAGCGGCTTAAATTTTTATATAGATTCATCGTTAATGCTCCATTTACGTAGCCGAAGGTTTAAGATGTTTTCAAGATTGCCAATAGTCACACTTTTGTTCTTAAAATCTGAAGATGTTGCATGGAGCTTCTGGGTGTTTTTTTTTCCTTTTTACAGTGGTCAGGATATTAATGAATTGTTTGGGCGTGTGTATAGTTATTGAAGAAAGTTGAATTACAAAAGAGAGGGGACAGCTGAGAACATTGGGAAGGAAAAGATTACAATAATAACAAGAGGGCCGCCTCTCCCTAATCTCTCCCCTTAAAAAAACTAATAAATGTCAACATGACTGCAAAATTAGAATGAACTAAACAAAGTTATAAATAGCTTTATAAGAATGCCAGCCCAATAGGGCAAACAATTATTTACAAGTTGTACCTTTATGCATTTGACTATAATGATGACTATGTAGCTATTATGATATTTTCATCAAAGAGCACAACTTAATGCCATATATGGACAACAACATTAACAATAACAATAATAACAACAACAAAAAGTATAGGTTCAATGGTTCAAAATAACACCGCTTGGAGGGAGAGAATGTTCTAGCTCTATTAGGGTTTTGTACTCCATCTACAATATATCTAGTGTCATATTGCCACCCATACATATATCTATGTAGGATATTAAGTTTTATCACGATTATTATGTTGAGTTTGTTGTTAATTTGGCCCGTGGGCGTGTTTTTAATAATCTTGTTATATTAATGGCCACCTCCATGACACATGCATTTGTTGATGTAGATCATGCTAACAGAGCTCTAGATTATTATGGCACCAAAGTGAGCAAGGACATTTCTCTCAAAGGTGTATACACCATATTTTTTATGCTTGCTAACCATTTCTTTTGTGCAAGGGTTGTTGATGCATTCTCCTCCTAAGCGGGTGCCTTAAGGGGCCTGCTAGGATTGGGGTGTGATCGGGCTTGGTCACATGGGCTAGACCACAACATTTGAGAGATGTCGTTATTAGCCTTAGTCACCCTATACTTGCCTCATTTCTTCCCTTTGTTCACACATTGCACTCATTATGTCTACTTGTCCCATTATGTCTACCAACTTTTTTTGCACACTATTCTCCTTGCTTTATCGGTCACTCTAGACCTTCGTCATTCACCTTCACTTATCTCTTGACTTTTGTTCCCCATGTTTTTTAGCTTTGGACCTTACTTAAAGAGTAGCTTTCCTCCAAGACCAACACCATTGCCCATGGGCAGCGGTATCTCATCTTTGGTTTTTCCATGGTTGACGCTATCTGGCCACGAGCGATGGTGTCAAGTATGTATACCCCCATGCTTTCTTGTTAGAACCACCACAACACCACTTGACAACTACTTGCTTAGATACAATTTGCATATGATCACTCTTGCTCGTACTATGTCACACTTATTAGTTGACTTTGGAGTCATGGAGCTTGCCTCTTTTGCATTTAGGTCACCATAATTAGTTATGACTGGAGATCTTCTTGTTGAGCTTTCCCCTTCTCCACCCATAGTGATTCTCTCTCGCCGGCAAGAAATATTGTTGTCTCTGGGAAGGATTATGCATCAATGGTCACACACATGCTACATGTAAGTATTTATAACCCTCTTTAGTCTCTCATTTTATATGTATATGCTTGTTGTTAGTCATTCATTGTTATAGGCTAGAGTAGATGTATGTTTGCTTTGGTTTATTGCATTGTCTTATTATTACTACGCCCCTTGGCTTTATCCACCTCTTGGTTGTTTCCCTCTTTATTTCAAAATCCTAGTAGGATACCTATCTTTATCTTAGTTGTAGGCCTTGAAACCTATAGCTATCCTAGGGCTAGGGCTACTATCCTCTAGATTTATGACTTTAGCACTCCCTGAGCACCTTTGTATCTACATGGTGTGGCCGGTCTTAGATTGAGTCCTATATTTGAGAACCTAGTTGGGAACCTCTCTTTTACCCACTTCGTGAACCCAACTTGAATCTTACCTCACTTCAAATTATGGTCATATTCACTCCTTTTATTTTTCTTGCTTCTCTTCGAATGCCTTCAAACATCGCTCATGTACATAACCTTATTACACAACTAATCTAGTTTAGAATGACATCATTTTGTTCCTACACCATCGATACTGTACAAATGATTTAGGTATATGGCCGATCTAGTTAGACATTGATCTCGCATCAACCCTTATGCCATTGGCCCCTATGCACCCGCATGATCGATCTCGTTGCATTCCGTACACCATTGATATAATTTTTGGAAATTGCTTGTTGCATTCTTCATCACGCCTCCTCTCAAGATCTTCTTATCTAGTCCGAACCCCTTCAAATTTCCTCTGGGTTGCTCCTTCTTTCCCTAATCTTCCACTAGAAGCTTCTATTTTTGTGGATCCCTTCCCTCATCGACCAGTGCTTGGATCTTTGGGATAACCAGGACTTCTCGTAATAAAAGCTTATCCTATTGTTTAAGGGTCGATCTTGCTTAAACCTTCTCCTCTCCCAACCGATGCCATATGCCCCTATGCATCAACATGACTAATCCCGTCGAAATATATCCCATAGCCGAATGCAATGTAGTAGAAATTACAGGGATTGACCCTAAGGAGGTTATTAAGAATTTGAACAATAATGAACTCTATACACCTAGTAAAGAGTCGAAGCTAATCAAAGTTTCTCAAGGTATGGGTCCTATGGAAGAGACAACTTTGAAACCTTCCTTTAAACCGATACATAATAACAAGCCTCGTGCAATTGGAGTTGCCCCAACTCAATCCTCAAGAACCCCAAGATTCTACACAAAAAAATCACACAACGACTTCTTCATCAAATGGCCCTAATCCAACAATTAATTCTAATCCTTGATTGTCAAATTGTTGGATCAAGTGGCCACTATGCAAATGTCATCTAGCTCTAGCATGTTCCAACTACAAAATCAACTCTTATAAATAGCTTCTCAATTCTGGTTTTCAAAATTTGAAATTGGCGATTTTTTCGGGTAGGAATAAGGATCGAGTCACCAAAATTTTCTGGGTACTAGTTAATTTTAGGGGTTGGTTTGCCAAGGTGTTTACACCAATAGTTGATTGTTATCATTCAAATCACCCTTAGCATGAAATTAAAATATGTCAAATTCGCCTCATATATATATACACTATTTAAGTATTTATAATTCATTATTCATAGTTCCAAACATCCAACTTCCCCTTCCATAAAATTGTGATTATCAAATATTCCTCGTAATTCCTTTCTTCTTTAAAGATCGTCATCGACCCAATGATGGTCACTAGATATTTCCTTTCTACTTTCAAGGTACTTTAATTTGTTTTATAGCATTTTAAGTGCGTAAATTTTCTACCGTAGTATACATACTACCATACTATCTTTCATAGGTACATAAATGCTATCCATGTAATACCAAGATCATATATATGTATGTACATCTACATAGCATATGCATATATGCTGTCACTACGATGTATACATATATCTACCATATTGGCGATATATATATATGCATTAGCATGAGATATACATATACCCGATATGGTATATATGCTATATGCATCGACATATATTCAATATGCTATATGCTATATATGGTATATGCATATTGTCATAAGATATACATACTCTATGCTTCGACCATATAGCATGCATGTATGCTACCATCCATGAGGCATCATGCATAATGCTATATCGTAATCGTAGCATGCATTGTACCTTTACCACCAGTAGCATAATGTTCATTTTGAATTTGGTTGCATTTACAAATTTTAAAATATTGTTTAGATTTTGATTAAACTGATCTATTTTAAAATTTCTCATGGATAGGTATAATGGATTCTTTGAACAATCAACAAAAGGTAGATAAACTAAAAAGAAAAAGTAGCATATTAAATTTTTTTCAGCCAACCAAAAAAATGAAGACCCAACTTGCATCCACTGGAAACATTAACACGGGTATATGGTAAGTTGTAATAGATTATCATAACCTTTTTCCTTTTTTCATCAGTTCAGTTTAATTTTTTAATATCTTTGTAATAGTCAAAACATTTTTTCATTTTTGAATACATAAAACCCCTATTATTAATTGTATTCAACATGAAACAGTAAACCAAAACATAAACCCTAAAGAAACAATTATTTCATTAGATGAAGATATAATTGACCCAAACATGCCAGAGCTAGAAGACATTCCTCATGACCAAATGCCTTCAATAGATGAATGTTCAAATGAAATATTCAAGAAAGATGATATTGATAGACCCTTTAAAAAAAAATCTGTGAGAAAGAAGAAAACATCTTGGACAATTGGAAGGTCTTTTCAGGTAGATTGGGCAAAAAAATACCCATTCATTGAACTTGTACAACCAGATAATGGTAGTGATACTCCCAAAGAATGTAGATGTACTATTTGTGGTTGGAAATTAGGAAAAGAACATAGAATGCAACTTAAATTGGACACTATTGAGAAACATTGTGGCAAAGTATATTTCACAGTCAAGAAAATGATGGAAAAATAACAAAGACTCATAGATGGAAAACTTGCAAAAGAGTGCATGCATGTAAGATATAAGGAGGAGTATGAAAATAAGATGAAACAATCTCAAAAACTTGAGGAGAAAGGAGGAACCATTAATGCAAATTTTGGAAAAGTTGCAAATGAAAATGAAGGCAAAAACTACACAATTTTCAACCATATTCTTTATTCTTAAAATGGGCAGACCAATTTCAGATTTTTTAAAATATAAGAAATTGTTCAAGTTCAATGGGTTTCCAAACCTTCCACATTCACATTGGTCAGAGAGTAGTGCTTGGGAGATGGTGAGATGTCTTGCAATGATTGAAAAAGAAGATTTGAAAGAAAACATCAAGAATGCAAGTTTCATCTCCCTTTCCATTGATGAGGTTACAATTGTTGACAACACTTCTTGGGTTTGTATGCATGTATATACTTTCCAAGAACCACACAAGGACACCTCATCTACTATTTGTTCATAAAATGCAAGAAAATTGCAATGCTGAAAATCTTTTCAAATTGGTTATATCTAATTTGAAGGATATAACAGGAATGGATAATTATTCTATAGCTACAAAAGCTTATTTGTGTTGGTGTTGATGGTGCATCAGTGATGCAGGGTCATAGAAAAGGTCTATGTGTGCATCTCCAAACATCATTTGCTCCTTATATGATTCATATTCATTGCATGGCTCACAGATGAATCTTGCATATAGGATAGTAAGCACATTTGAATGTGTTGAAAAAAGTTGAAGAGCTTATCCATGAACTGCATGCCTATATGTCAAGCAATCCAAAAATATTTCTAGAGTTTTAAAAGTTTTCAATTTGGGGTCACAGATGGTAAGAAAATTCTTAAAGATGTTGATACAAGATGGATTTCTATGTATGAGCCTACACACAGAGTTTTTGAGAATATCCATCATTAACTAGTTTCATGTTTAAGAACCATAGGCAAGTTGACAGGGAAAATATTTTCTTTACCACTTAACAGACTTGGAAACATTGTTTACACTTTGTGGATTCTTCCAATGTTGCATGAAATCAATTTTAACAAAAAGCTTTCTCAAGAAAGATCCATCTATATAGTGGACTTCATTAGGTTCAGAAAAAGGGTGTGTCAGACTCTAGATATGTTATACAACTCTAATGATGAATGCTTTCAAGGACATGTATTCAATAACTTGGAAAAACTATGAAAAATTTAAAGGATCCTAAAACTATTTCAGATTCAATATATGTGGTCATCTTTGTATCTTTGTTAATGGGAAAGAGATTCAAATGCACACATTCCAAAAATGAGTGGATATTGCTGGATCGAGCTTGAAGAAGTACATGTTACACGTAATTTATATGAAGCTCTTATATCTCAAAACAAGAAAAAAATTGTAGAAAATTTCACAATGCTTATCCAATGAGATCAAGAGATCATTTTTAAAAAGGTGAGATTCTTGAGGCCATGGGAGTGGTCAATCCTAACTTTTGGAATCTCAGTAGGAGGCATGGAGTTGTAGCTGATTCATTTAAAAGACACATGGGTACTATCATTAAGCATTTTGGACAATCAATTGAATGTAATGGATTTTAGATTAATGGTGTTCTTCAAAAGGAATCACTTGCATTGCAATCAACTCATTTTTCAGCCAGGTAATGAGCGAACAATTTGAATTACTGAGTGAGCCAACAAAGAAAGGAGCAATTACACTTCTATGGAAAAATTTGTATCCTAGTACCATCCTTCATGAAAGCATTAGTGAATATTTCTATTGTATGAATTGTGTCAAACAATGATATTGGGATCAATTGAAGATGAAAGAGTTTTCAACGCATTAACATTTATAAAATCAAAATATCGAAACAAATTGGATAAAAATCTTGAGACTTGCTTGAGATTATATGTTTCACGATATGATGTGGATACATTTCCTTATGAATGGGTAATGGCAATATGGAATTCTCTTGAGAGAGAGAGGGATCAATAATTCTAATACAAGGACTATGGATAACAACAAAATTGTGACTAAAAATCACAATGAAAGATTAGATAACAATGTTGGGGAACCAAAGTTTTCAAGATATGTTTCAGTTTGAGCTAGTTGATATTGAGTAAAGAAGAATGAATGTACATTTTAATTTTGGAAAAAAATTTCATATCAGATTATAAGTATGTATATTGTTATTTTTATTATATATGCATGTTCATTATTGAATAATATTTTCAATGTTGCAATTTGTTTAGAGTTTTTAATGAGAAATGTCATACTTATTTTTTTTTTGTCTTTTAAATGATAATAATATCATTCCATTTATGGGAGATTTTTCAGTCTTACGCATGAATATAGTACAAATACAACACCATATAATTTTTTTTTTTTCAATATTTTTAGATAATTTTAGTGTTTGTTCTTTGAAAAATAATTTCAATGTTTGGAAACAAACTTGTAGTTTTGTCCACAGAAAGTATTTGAAAATGATAATAATCAATAATGTAATAATGTAATATGTAATAGT
This sequence comes from Taxus wallichiana var. yunnanensis, assembly GCA_018340775.1. Lineage (NCBI taxonomy): Eukaryota > Viridiplantae > Streptophyta > Pinopsida > Cupressales > Taxaceae > Taxus > Taxus wallichiana. Next base: position 1,035,816,608 of record CM031234.1, read on the forward strand.
AATATCAAACACAATTGAGAATAATAATCACATTAAGAATCCATTTGAATAACTTATGCACTAATATAACAAAATTAAAAGTAAAATGCCACATCGATTGAAATTTGAAACTTTCAATATTTTCATTATATAATATATATATATATATATATATGAATTTGAAACAGTTTTACAAAAATTTTAAAAAAACAATTACAATTTCACAATTTCTTTTTGCAGCATCATCCTTGAGAAGATTCTTCTCTATGTGTTTTGATTTTTTCTCTCTCCTGTGCAACAAAAATTTCTTTTACAACACCCGACTGAACAAGATCCTTTTTGTACAACTTCGATATTCAAAATAATTTCTCATTATTTTTTTTATCACCAATAGAAAAATAATGTTGGATCCTGTTTTGTTTTCTTCTTCAACAATATCTCTAGATCCATTCCATTTTCCTTTATTATCCTTCTTAAGGTATTATTATTCTTGTTTAAGATAACAAGCTTTTTCTTCAATTCAATTGTTGCATTTAAACTTTTCCTAGCACTTTTTAAATGCACATCAAGCACTTTGTAGCCTCATTTTTCAAATTTTCATACTTTGACTGCATTTCAAAAAAAAAATAATTAATTAAGTTTCAAAAAATTGTAAATAATATTTGAAAATTTAGTAAGACTTACCAATGCCTTATCTCGTTCCATTTTGCAATAACTACAAGGCCCTTGTCTCTCGACCACATATTGTGGTAGGCTTGTGCTTTTGCATTTAAATTCTCAATTCTATTCAACATAATGTCCAACACTTCATCATCATAATATTTTCAAAAGATACAAACTAGACACATCTTGATTCAACAAAATATCAAGCTTTGTTGGCTCATTTTTTGAAACTAAAAGAATACAATATATGTCTTTGGGAGTGATTTTTAAATCATGAATTTATTTCTTTAATCAGAACTTTATCCCTAAACTCCCACAATTTTAATTGTTCAATATCCTTCAATAAAACATCAACATTGGCTTCACAATTGTCATCCAAAAGAGCATTAAGTGCAAAAGTAGTTTTTTGGTCATCAGTTAAGTCAATATGTATGTACTGGAAGGTGTGCTTGATCTATCCACTCTTATTGGAGAAGGTTTCCTTGCCCCATGAATCATATCTTGGGGATTGAAAGTTCCATGGGCCTGAACCCCACTTTCAATCCTAGATATTCCTCATCCAAATCAATTTCATTCAAAACCAAAACACCCCATCCACTAGGAACATTTCCCAATGAAAACGTTGGAAACTCAACTACAAAATTAAGGGTGCCCTTGCTTGAAGCTAGAGGAACAAATGAAATATGCTTTTCCACTACACATGGTCTTGATATTTTGTGGTGGAGGTGGGAGGTGGCAGAGGTGGCATCTTCCTCTTCATAGTAGTAGATGGATTTTGAATTGGATGTGGAGGAGGCCTATGAAAATCAATTGTAATTTTGTAAATAACATAAGAAAATTCAAATGAAAAACATAATAGGATTGAAATAATAATAAATATAATGTTATATCATATATGATTATAAAAATTACTTAGTTGAGTGGATTCCAAATTGAGGTGCAAGTTGTTAATGGGGCATGTTAAAGTTTGATGTGGTTGTTGTAGAGAAGTAGACTAAAAAGTATCTGGAGTTGTACTGGTAGGTGTGATCTAAAACATAATTAAGCATCAACGATTGATGAGCTTGTTGAATTTTTATTTTTAAAAATATAAGCAAAAAAAAAAAAATGAGATTCATACCTAGAGCCAAAGAGTGAGGTACGAAGATATTTCTACCTCATGTTTGATCAAATTCATATACATTTTTATTGGGCTAGCATGAGCCCAATGATATAATCTATGCTACTTGAGGTTTTGCAAAAAGAAAAAATATAAGTTACAAGAAATATTGAAACATATACAAGTTTTAAATAATTAATTACATTTATTTTCAAACATATTGAAACATATATACATCATAAATTAAAATACCTTGTGATTAATGCATGTGGTATGGTGGATGTGTCAGTTTGAGGGTTTAAGGAACTCCTCATCCATTTGATAGAATGTGGAGGGGTGTCCTCCTCTATGTGTGATGATCATCTGAAATAATAACCAAATCTCCTGAACCTGGTGGGAAATGACCTCTAATAGCAGCTTCCCTTCATGATGCATCCACAACAACTATCTTCTGTGATAATTCAACAATAAATTGTTTATTAATCCCAAATATTAATTATAATAGATAAATATTACAAAAATAAAGAATAATAATTAAAAACCAAATAATAAAAAATTGGGACTCACCTCTTGCTCTTGAACTGTTAATGACAAAAGCCGATAGATTTGCATGCATTGTTGTCGAGGAGTGGTGCCACATAAATTATAGAGAGATTCATAATATAAACCAAGAATAAAATTTGTTGAGCTGATGGTAACATTGTCATTCAAATGAATGTTAGCCAAATCAGCTCTTATCCTAGAGGATAAGAAAGTTACCACTCATCAAATTTCTACCCACTTAGGGTGCGAATGATATACACCAAATCCCACCATGGAATATCCATATATCGACCTTGTAATATAATTCTAGCCTAGTAAGAACTACACCACGACTTGCAAAATGGGTGACTAAAATCCTTGAGTTGAATTCCTCTTTTTGAAGGGTTTTGGGAAGTTGTAAGTGTAAATACAAGGAGACACATTTTGTTAATACTGAAATGAAATGTAAAATTGAAAATAATCAAAATGAAATGTAAAACTAAAAATAAACTTACTAAGCAGTAGCAATTGCAATTGCATCAATAGATAATTGAAAATGAGACTCCAAATACTTGCAATCTTCATCTGATAAAACAACCTTCATCATGATAGGATCCACATCCTTGTGTGGTAGTCTTGTCAGATGCTCAATGTCCTCGGGTGAAGTTCCAAATGATTGTGCATGAGATGGGAGTTGAATATGAAAGGTGAAAGTGGAAGTGTCATAGTTGAGTAGAAGATTGTTAAGTGTTTTTGGTCTATCCAAAATTGGGGCATAGCCGTGTAATTATCTTTCTTCTTGTGTTAATTTTTTTTTCTCTATAATAAAAAAATTTGTCACTTGCTTCCTATTTATTGTTATCCTTTGGCGTTCTAGTTTCTTCCCGTCTGGATAATGATGCCCTTCATTCTATATATAGGAATTTTTCTCATACAACTACTAGCCGAATGCATAAAATGACAACACCCTTTATGTCACCAAGTAGTAGTATTCTACATGCCACGGTCGGTAGCATTCTACATGCTACCAGATCGTTAGCATTTTGCATGTTACCGGTCATTGACATGTAGAATGCTACATGTCATGACATGTAGAATGCTACCAACCCTAGGCATTGAACATGCTACTGCCGGTAGCATTATGCATGCTGACTCAAGCGATATTTACTACATGCTACCGGTTGGCAACATGTAGGATGATCCTGACCGATAGCATGCGTAAATGCTACATGGCCGATAAGCATGTAGGATGATACCGCAAGTACCATGTAGAATGCTACCGCTAGTACCATATAGCATGCTACCGGTCGTTAGCATAAAATTTCTACCGCCGCCGATAGATAAAAAAGGATGCCGATCGGTAACATTTGTTACTTCTACCATGCCAACCTTTCTCTAGAATGATGTTAAAAATCACCTTCCACACAAAACAACTTTTCCTGCGATTCGCCATACATGCGGAAGTGGTTTTCCCAATATTCACCAAATATTTTCTAAGGTATTTTTGGAGGGACCCTTAAACCCAAAATTGTAAGGTCTTTGTACTACCGAACAACGTGACAAGTTCCCCAATGATGATATAGGTCTCCTCGCAAGGTGTTCGGGAGCCGAAAAAGCCCTCGGAGTATGTGTTAACATCCCGCGTGCCCCGCTTAGCCCCCCGCCCTTTGTTTTCCCCTCTTTCCCTCTTTTCTTGGCCTTTTGATCTTGATGGCAAACCGCCGCCACCGATCGGGCGGCGTTCCTGTGCCCGCCGGCGGTCCTGTAACCAGTCGGGCGGCGGTCCTGCACGCGTTTTCCAGAAAGCGTTTTGACGCGACTCACGTAAAAGATCAACATTTCACCAGCTTTCCTTGCCGACTTGGGCATGCATTTATGTTTTTGGTCCCCTGGAATAGTGTTTGGCCATTGTTTATGGTTTTTAGAGTTCAGTTTGGTTTTGATCTTTGGGTGAATGAAAGCTATAAATAAATGGTTTGTGCACAAACAAAAGCCCTGATCTTTTGCTCTCATCCTCTCATTTTCCATAGTTCAGTTTATCATTTTGCTTAGAGGCCATAGTTTCAGTTCATTTGCATGCTTAGTTAGTATTGTCCAGCTGTTGGTAAGCCACATATCCAGCTTGTGCAAACAGTGTTGTTGTTTTACCCATTCCATTGAAGTAGAATAGCTTAGGAAGCCATTAAAGTTGCAGGTTTTGCTCTTCAAACAGGGTAGTTTCAGGTTCTGGTCGCTTTATGTTGCATGACTCACAGTAAAATCCCGCTAGGAATTGCATAAGCCAAGCTCTGTACTCTTGCGCTATCCCTCTCCTACTCGCATTTTCGGTCTGCATTCTGAGCTGTCCTTGTCCCAATATCTATTTTTGTCGATGTTGGCACTACACACTTTTTTGGATCCACGTGAACACGAAAGAACGAGGAGATCATACTGAGGGGACAAGATCACATACACCATCGGATTCGCCACTGTTCTGCGGAATCCAGGTTCTAGCTTTCAAAGTTCTAGTTAGAATCATATCAAATAAGGTAGTAAATTGCTTCATTTCAGTAATTCTATTCTCGATATTGCCAGGGAAGCTGTGAGGGTTGATAGTTTCTGAGAAACTATGATTCACTCCTCACTTCTGAGGTAGGATCGAGAATCTTGCAGGTAGATTAGGAAAGTTATTGCATTATTTAAAATAAATCTACAAATTACACAGACAAATAACTACACTCGGTTATTTTGTTTGTTTTAAGTTGTTATTTAGTTGTTATTTCTAGATACGTTTAAAATAGCTTGCTTTCCTTAAACTCTTAAAAAGTTAAATGCAAAAATAGAAGTTATATATGTTTTAGTTTTATTCCACGTAGTTAGAATTTGCTTTATTATAGTTAGATTTTAAATTTCACTTTGTATGACAATCACGGGACCCCGGGAGCCTAGGGAATACATATTTGAGCCAATCGTGCCTCAACCAAACCTCGTCACAGCAATAGTTGACATAGACCAAAATCTCAGAATACAAGTCTTCCAAACAACAACAAATTTACAATTGATCAGTTCTCAGTTGAGAGGGTTAAATATAGAAGACGACCAAGCATACACGTTTTGGTCAAATCAACCGAATTACAGATTACCCTAGATAAACATTCACATGACTGTAGAAGGGTTCGAAAGAGAACAAACCTTTGGTTGTGATCCTTTGGTCCCACAGCCAGGTGCAGGAGACACTCTCACAGACATAGATACTAGTCTAAGGATCCAGGTTGCACGAATGCCTGTGAGATATTATGAGAAAATCACGCAGTTGTTGGTCCTAAACATAGAAGTTGAGAAAGCATATGATTATTGGATACTAGGAATCAGGACTTGATTTCGTATATGACCATAACAGAACCGCAACAACCAAGAGTCTACGGTTGTGACCCACAAGTCCCACAGCCTAACGAATCCATAAGTCAATCAGATATAAACATTGGCCTACGCACACTAGTATTCCAATCCACTCCACTTCCACCCATCATCATCGAACAATTGTCCTTACTAGATATAGCGGCTAACGAAGCTAGAGAATTCTGGACTAGGCCAGAGAATCGTCCGTAAAGTCAATTGTTTCCACCATCCACCATATGACCTTGTCTGGGGACGTACACGAAACTATCCCAGGTCATTTTCCACGTATCCCACAACCCATAGATCGAATCACGCCAGAGCTCGATATTGATTGGAGCCTTCGAGCAGTCATCCTTGTTGATCGATCTATCACACCAGTCCAAGTTAGAAGGGCTTTCTTCACCTTAGATTCACAAATTCCATTAGTGCGTGTCGAAGACATTAGACTTTGCCTAACTAGTTTGTCTGCATCCCACGCATATTCCATCCCCACCGGCTGTCTCGGCACGACCTCGGGAGGTCGGGTACGCGGAAGAGTTACTTGTAGATTCCCACGCTCGCTTGTCGCTTTTCCGGCGTACAAAATTGGTGAACCCGACGTGAAACAAACAAAATTAGTGAAGCTGATGTAAACTTCCTACTTTCTCGTTCGAGTCATAGTATCACGTGTTCTTTCACAAATCACCTTCGCTCCTTCCCATTATTCTGCGGGTATTCATATACCCCCCGAATATGTCGGGATTCGATGCATATGGCAGACCCCTCTTGGGTCTCGAGGCATACTATGCCCAACAGAACAGACAATCATCACCCTCACTCTCAGTATGGGGTGACAACTATTCAACTAATCAGTTGTCAACACAAACCCCAAGAAACAGATATAACTCGTCTTTTCAAACGGGGAGTTAGATCAACCCCCTCGAACGCAACAAACAGAGCCTTCAGGCTTGAACAATATGACGTTTACCGGAGAATCTGGTTTCTCTCCTCGAATCTTTACTTAGACCACAAATTAGTAGACAATCGGCCCATACACAGGTCTTAGACGATGAACAGTCAATACGTTATCCTAGAAGTGAACAACGCTCCCGGGGTATGTACCCATCTATAGGAGGTTTACAAATACAACCCGAAATCTCTTTTCAAGAAAATATCTCTATGCCACTTTGCATATAGGAAATACTCTCGGAGAAACTTGGCAAGATAGCGATCGGTTTATAGCGAGGATATCACATGCCTATCTGACAACACCATGGTATCTGACAAACGCCGCTCGGGCAAAAGCACCGTGACTTCACCAAATGAAGTCATTTCAACATTAGTAGAAAAAGTGAGAGGGTTAGAGAACTTGCTCAAGCAAGTCAAAATCCTCGATTCATGCAAGCGGAAGTTCCATCCTCCATATCACTCTGCCAAGTAGATCTCCTCACAGGAGTAGGCACGTTAGGCATGCCTCCTCAGTATCCACAACAAACGCCAACAAGGCCTATCATCTCTAACATTATTTCTCCCGGTCTAGTATCAAACAACCCATTACTAGACAATATCCCATCATACTTAAACATGTACTCCAAATCACCACAGGGAGATATGTTCTCCTCTCCCGCCCCTTTTTTTCTCAAACGCGGGGACTTCCTATGCCCCTGCCCGATGCATCGTTGCGCCATATCAACAACCCATCCCACCACCACTCCCTCAGCAACCACCATCAATGGTCGAAACCTATGCGATAGGGACTTATTCAGAATATCTGAAAGAGCCCTTAGACTTCACCATACGAAGCGTCATGCTTCCAAGACCTCTTCCCGATTTACCCAAGTACAAAGGCGAGGGAGATCCAAACGCGCATATCAAAGCTTACGCTACAGCCATACGCGAACTACTCCCTTGGGATGGGGTTGTTGCTAAAATATTCCCCAAAACCTTGGAAGGCATTGCTCTTGATTGGTATTATAGAATACCTGAGGCTTCCATCCATTCATTTAAACAACTCGTATCAGAGTTCATTAAGGCATTCGACATGAACAAGCTGTTAAGAACAGGAATCAGGGAGTTCTTACACATCAAACAAGAACACAACGAATCATCACCCATTTCATCCAGAGGTGGCGTACGGTTCTTTATTCTTCAAAGCAAGTGCTCCAAACATGGATCGAGATGGAACTATGCGATTTATTCCTTCATTCTCTCAAAGAAAGAGGTGAAGGAAGAAGTCAAGAAGTTCCCACTAAGAACTTACGATGAAGTACTTGAGAGCGCTCTTCGAATAGACCAAGCAGCGATAGATAGTGGCCGTAAAACATATGGTGCAAACGGGAGGTTAATCACCCCCAATCAGAACACTACAAATTATCCCACTACCACAAACGTTAATCAAGGACCCAAAATCCTTAACAAAAATCGGGGTGTAACAACGGATGGAGTAACCGACCAGCCCAAGAAGGTAAATGTTGTCAATACTCCATCACAAACAAACAACCAACGAAACAACAACTTTACCCCAACAATCAATACAGTGGATTTTAACCATCCACAACAACAACAACAACAATGCGAAATCCTATCAAGGGCGAGGACAAAACTCATTTGGTTATCAAAACCAAAGCCGAAAACAACAAATGCAAAATTTTAATCCTAATAGGCAACGAGTTTGATCAGAATTTTAGGCCACAATATACACCAAACCAACAAAAGCAGAATTACATCCCAATTCTTATTGTGGTTTCCACAAAATTCGGTCATGATCTTAGAGCGTGCCGTGACTACAATAAATTCATGCAGCGTTTACGAGAAGAACAAAGACAGTTCTTCACATATTTGTTTTTAGCGAGATCCGTGTCATCACCACCAAACACGCTAGCGAGAGAAGTTTCCCTCGAATGCTCCCCTCAAGATCTTTAACGATCCACTCCCAAATCATGATAATAACAGACTAAATCCAAGCCCAGGGACGAACAAGGGTGCAATACGGGAAACAATGATCACGAAGCCTCGACTTCACTAAATCCATCGATTGCGCCACGGTTGGGAAGTCAGCCAGACCCAAGATAGTCGGTTTGGTAGAGCTAGAGCCTTTGAGCTACCTATCGAAGCTATAACAAGAACACGAGTATTTCTCTCAACCAAGCCCAAGTCATGCCGAGAAGCAGATAAGAGTCGGCGAGATAGTAGAAAAACCCATCGGTGCTATGATTTAATTAGTGACCTAACAAAGACCTTCTCGCACATTTCATTTTTGGATTTACTAAAGAACTCTCCTCCTCACAGAGCTGCTCTTTTAGAAGCATTAGGTCTAGGTCATCTAATTAACATCACTCCACCTCCTGAAACACAAGTAAATCACGTAGATTTTGATATCCACCCTCTGGGGCAGCCGGACAAGGATGTCGAATTCATATTCGAAATAAGTAAAATGCCCACAGATGCTGAGATCGCACGCCGAGGTGATCTAGCCTTACACTTACAAGTATGGATTTATAATAACTATGTAAAATGGGCAATGGTTGACGATGGGGCCGCAGTTAACATAGTTCCCTTCTCTTTCCTCCAAAAACTAGGATATGGGGAAACAAACTGTTCCACCACTCGAAATACATTGAGAGGCTATGATAGCCTTAAAGCCACTTCGATAGGAACTATAATATTGCCGGTCACCTTAGGACCCAAAACAATCCTGACTGAGTTTTATATTATAGATCGGGAAACTAATTATAATATGATACTCGGCCGACCATGGATACACCGAATGAAGGCAATCCCTTCTACGTTATTTCAAGAAGTAAGATTTTTGCATCTAGGAAAGGTATTTGTAGCCAAAGGCGATCCAAAACCTTTCGATTTGCACCTAGCTGATTTAAAGAAAAGACCAGGTGTACACTCAGAATTTGAACTTCCAACAAACCAACTTAATAAACCTACTGACCCAAAACCAGAGGAGAAGTTGGTACCTACAACGGATCTTGAAACTATCAGCATAGCCAAAACAACCCCAACCCCTAACGATAAAGCTAAAGAAATGGTATCATTAGGGACTACTGCAAAAATCGTTGAGTTAATAGAACAAGATTCACCAATGTTCTTACCATTTGATTCGGTAGGCATAGGATATTCCCTAGGTGTTGGTTCCCTTCCAGCAGAGGACCTCTGTATGGTAGAAGTAGAGTGTGCAAACGCAGCAGATGCCCCAACATCTATACTCCCGACTAAGTATTGGACTCTCCATTTCGACGGAGCTAAATGCCGTTATGGAGCGGGGCAGGTATAATTCTTACTTCGCCCGAGGAGAAAGTCCTCCCATTCGCCTTTAAGTTAAACTTTGAATGCACAAACAATGGTGCTGAGTACGAAGCCCTCCTCCTTGGCCTCACTTTAGCCAAGAGAATTGGTGTTGATAACATCAAAGTCTTAGGAGACTCGTAATTAGTGGCAAACCAAGTTTTTGAGGTATACGAAACCAAAGCCGAACACTTGCAACTTTACAAAAATGTTGTATTAAATTTAAGCAAGGCATTTAACTTCATATCCATTGAAACAATCCCATGAGAGAAAAATCTTCTCGCCGATTCAATAGCAACTTCAGCATCACGTTTTACTCCAAGCAATGAGTTAGAAGATACCCGATTCACGGTGTCCATTCGTGATGAACCATTGATAAAAATAATGACAAATCCTCTTTGGCGAAAGTAAATCTACCGTCTGACCATATTGATAGTGATGTGGCTACCTTGGATTACTTAAACGCCTATGCGGCATTACATCTCTCTATCATATGCTTTAGATTTGTCCTTAATTCCACATTCGTCTTCCTATTTCGGAAATCCCATGATGGATCTCCCTCACAAATGGAACCTAGCATATACGCAGTAGAAAATGGGGATGATTTGGATTTACCTCCAGCACCACCTGAGTTCGAAGAGGGTAACGCCTCTTTGATCGAAGAGACAATCGATGTCAACATCGGGACAGATGACGAACCAAAAATCTTGAAATTAGGATCATCCTTAACCCCGAAAAGTGGAAATACATACGCGGATCCTCGAAAGAACATCGAAAGGCGTTTGCATTTAATTATAAGGAAATGACAGAGTTGCACCCCACATTGCGGTGCACACCTCGTCACTAAATCGATCAAAGCTTGATTAAGCAAAAATCAAGACCTATGAAACCCAAAAGTAGCTCTCATGGTAAAGGAGGAGGTAATAAAACTCCTTGGTAGGATTCATCAAGCCGTCGACTATTCCCATGGGTATCTAACATCGTTCCCGTTCTCGAAGAATGGAAAGATACGTATCTGCGTAGATTTTCGAGACATCAACAAAGCATGTCCTAAGGGCGACTTCCCATTGCCATCTATTGATGTCATTGTTGATCTGACAGCTGGGTTTGAGCTTTTGTCTCTCATGGATGGATTCTCGGGATCTGATCAAATCAGAATATCGAGCAAGATCAAGCTAAAACCACGTTTATAACTCCTTGGGAACCTATTGCTTCTGTTGTTATGCCATTCGGTCTCAAGAATGCGGTGCTACGTACCAGCTGGGCTATGACATACATATTTCACGATCTAATTCATAAAATCGTGGAATCTTATGTAGATGACTTATTGGCTAAAGCCAAGAAGCGTTGTGACCATCCCGAAGTACTCCGCGTCATTCTTTCACGTCTAATAGAATACGAGTCACACTAAACCCAGAGAAATGCGTCTTTGGTGTAACGGGAGGAAGCTCTAGGTTATATCATATCGTCACGAGGATAGATGTCGACCCGACCAAAATCCGGGCTGTCCTCGAAATGGTTCCACCTTGAATGAATGCTGAGAGTCGGTCATCATTCCTCGGAAAGTGGGTGCAATCCGAAGATTCATCCGGACTTAAGCTTTGCCGTTCATCCAATCAACAATTTACTCAAGAAAGACTATAGCATTGATTGGACCAAAGACGTAATGAAGCCTTTGAAGCGATTAAGCGTTTCCTATTATCACCACCTACGCTAATGCCACCTAAGCTAGATCACCCGTTGATTACTATATTCACGAGCTACCATGTCTCGTGCTTTGTATGTTGGCCCAAGAAGATGATAACAAGAGAGAATGCGTGATTTATTTCATCATCCGAATCTTGCTCTATGAAACACACTATACACGGCGAAGAACGAGAATGCCTTGCCATAGTCTTTCTTTCTTCTAAACGCCTAAGACATTATATGCTGAATCAAGAAACAAGGGTCATGGTAAAAACGGACCATTTACGGACTTTCCTCACACAAGGGTCATTATCTAAAAAGGCTGGACGTTTTATAACCTTAATGGGAGAATTCAAATTAACGTTTGTAAATCAGAAGTCAGTTAAGGGACAAGTCATCGCGGATTGGTTAGCTGACAACCCATTAGACGGAGGCGATTTAGTAGATTTAGACTTTCCAGATGAGTGCGTATACTACATCGAAGCCCGACCCTCTATCTCTGAGTGTCTTTGGTACACTGATATCATTAATTATATCATGGACCATACGTACCCAGAAGGAGTTACACCGCAACAAAGAAGGCGGTTACGCATAATCGTAGCTAAATACGTCATTATAGAGCAGGTGCTCTATCGAAAAGCATTCGATGGAATGCTCTAAGATGTGTCGACACGGAGGAATCGAAAGATTCTCCATGAATCTCACAAGGGAATATGTGGAGGCCACTTCGGTGGCCATGCCACTTTGCTCGAAAAATACACCGAATGGGCTATTTACGGCCCACTCTAGAACACGACACGATAGAGTTTGTACGCGGTGTCATAAGTGCGAGAATTCTCCCATGAGATCCACATGCCGGCCTGAAGCTCTCTGACCAATCGCTACTCCATGGCCCTTTTCTACATGGGGTCTAGACTTAATAGGGAAATTCTCTCCCTCATCCACATGGCCATAATTTTATAATCACGGCCCTTTGAATATTTTACCAAATGGGTGGAGGCCATGCCTCTTACTATTGTGCACAGTTACTGTGATCGCCAAGTTCATTTTGAACCAAATCATTTGCAGAGTACGGTATCCACAAATCATTATCTCGATAATGGAACTTCTTTAAGAATGAAGAGGTTCGCGAACTATGCGATAAATTTAAGATAAGCCATCATACGGCTTCCTTGTATTACCCAGGCCAGCGGACAGTGAAGCGACAAACAAGACAACTTTGAAAGCCATTCTCCTTAAAATGGTGAAAAAAAAACAAATGAGATTGGCATTTGAAGTTATATCCGGCCTTGTGGGCCCACCGAACCTCAATAAGAACACCAGCGGGAGAGCAACTCCTTTCTCGGCTGGTATTTGGGGCGACGTTCTCCCACTTGAGGTCGAAATACCCGTCTCCGCATTTCACTACTGAGGATTACGGATGAAGACGCTTACGAGAGAAGCACGTCTTTCCCAACTAGAAAGCCTAGATGAAACTAGGTTAGATCTTTGAAAAACAATGGCATAGAGCTTATCTTGACCAAATGTGCCGGCGTATAACAAGAAGGTCTATGAACGCGACATATACGAAGGTGATCTAGTTCTAAGGCTAGACAGCCGGATCGACAAGAAGACCGGCGAAGGAAGGAAATTCCAGCCCAAATGGTTGGGCCCATACCGAGTCATGAAGGACTACGGAAATGGTGCTTACCTCTTATGTACGCTAGAAGGTGAGGAATTTGGTGAAACAGTCAATTCCCTGCACCTCAAGCGGTTCTACGCATAAGCAACTAGCACTACTTGTATAATTATCTACATTGCATCTTCATACAGATTAAGATCATTTTGTCCACTTGTTTCTTACATAAATTGTGATCAAGGAATCTATTCTCAAAGCAATTCACTACAAACTCATGATGTTGTTGGCATAAAGCTCTTTAATCATACCTCTCCATCTTCATATATCATCGAATCATCTCGGAATCTTTTATCAAATAAAGTCAAACATGACAAAGTCTTAACGGTAACCATACCAAGATCTGCAAGTTTATTCTCACTTTGATTTCTTCTTAGGATAGGTGTCTTGCCTATGGTCTATTCTAGAAGCTTCATGGTGTCACATCTATCCCATATATGCATCTCTTTGGAAATAAGCACATACTGACATTTTACTCAAGAAAACAAGTCAACAAGAGATTAAACAAAAAATTTTAATTTTACACATTTCCTTGCCCCACCAACCTTCGGTGATGAGCTTGCGTCTCTTACTAGTGACGTAGGGTTGGGAAAGGATGGAAATGCCCTTACTCACCTATGCCTTGCCCACGGTGATAAACCCACGCTTCTTACTAGTAGCGTGGGGCAAAGTGTAGGGGGTCTTCTTGACAAATAAGTACAAACAATCATACGCAAACAATTCAAACTCTGAAACTTTGAGTCAAAAACAAATGAATCAGATGTGCAAAATCCCAAAAGAATTAAAATCCTAAAAACCCAGATCTTGTCTACTATGTGGCCATCTACGGGTCTAAGTCTGGATAAACCGCAAAGCAAGTGCACTCTAAACTATGAAGTCATTCGGGTAGAGTAAGCTTGTAGCTTCCAATTTGGTTCCACCAAAGCTTTGTCTATCTTTCATCACTATCGTTTCACCACATTTCACAACTTGCGCCCTTCTTGACTCTCGGTGATGAGCCCTCGCATCTTACTAGTTGCGTGGAGTTAGGAATGGGGCAAATTAATCTGTTCATCATACTGGTTATATTCATCACTCTGCAAAACAAACATGAGGTATCCAAATTGCTCACAGAAGCTAAGATTCAAAATCACAATATATCTACATTATCGTGTATCAGCATCATGAAACACAAAAAGAAAGCAAACATTTGCATCATCTGTTCTCCATTGCATACATTCTAAAAGCATATAAACATACATCGTAGTATACACAAGGAAACTGGAAATAGAAAGGAAAACATGAGTGCCAAGCTCTTAATCCAAAACGAATGCATATATATAAATAATCAATGTTTATGTACAATGCCATCATGCTCTAAGCATGGTCAAAATGCTCAAAGAGCCCGTGATATACAAAGAATATATAATACAAAATACACGAGAGCCAAATGGCTTCTCAATCCCTGCGAGACCCCTCCGAAGGTGCATGCCCACGCCTAGGACTCCGGCTACGCCGGCGCTCTGAATGTACGGAGGGCTCAGGGTCCCAAGGGGCAGCCGCGGTCTCACCACGAGAATGGCTCCTCATGAGGCGCTCAGCCATCCTGTAGCCCACTAACTCTGTGCGGAGGGTCGACACCATCCTGGCCACGTGCCAAATGGGAGCGAAGACATCGGTATGTCTACCGGCTGCTGAGGGCTCCCCGGCATCTACGGATAGCTCCGCGTGGGTCCTATCCATGGGGATCATCAGGGAATCGGTACATACCCTGCGGATCAAATCCCGCCACTCGTCAACAGTCTCTGCAAACAAAGGAGAAAATGAATTAGAAACCAAGCAAGAGGCTAAAAGATACAACAATAGCAACTAAGGAGAGCCTACATATAAACATTAAAAGGGAGAAAGGGTAACTTACTCGGATCACCAGGCCTCCAAGATGGGTCGCTGGGACCAGCACCCGCCGCGGATGCCGCTGCCGACTGAGGGGCTGCTCCTGTGGCAGGAGCAACGTGTCGCCCTGCAACGGACTCATCCTCTCCACCATGGCCCTGGGAGAGTGGCTCCTCTGAAACTAGAGTCACCCTCTCTGCGCTCTGCTCATCCCTCTCTGCCTGCATAATGTCCTGAGTGTCATGCCACTCAGGATCACTGTCATCAGTCTCCTCCTCTGACCCTCCCTCTGTGAGCTCCTCAGAGTCGGAGTCAATATCTATGGGGTCATCGCTACTATGAGCAGGACCCGCAGCAATCTGAAGCAAAGGTGCCCGAGGCGCACCGGCTCTCCCTCTAGCGCGAACTATCCTCCTGGCTGCAATGGGAATGCCAGGAGTAATCACTGTCCAACCTCGGCCTCTAGGCCCCCTCAGCCTCGCATGGCTGATCTGTAAATGGCTGCGCCCTTTGGGGAAGCATGCCCGTATATGGAAGGCCAAACTGCTGAGGAACCCGGCCGAAAGGATGTACCTCCACTCGTCCCACTCGATCGATAAGCTACCCTGTGGTGGAGCAGGAGATCAGGGTAAGAGTCTCCTCGCCCCATATGCCGGCCATAAGCCGGTACGGTGTCGCCTCCATGTCTGCAGTAGTAAGGGAGGCAACTGGCTGATGAGGTGCTCTGAGCACCGACATGTCCGTCCATCTGGCTGCCCTCACAGCCCCAGGATCTGCCACCTCCACACCCCTGCCATAAGGGATAAAATGCTCATACACCCAACTCATGACTAGAGTTGGGTGGCTCAATGACTGTCCCTGTAAACGGACCACCCTATATAGATCATGGTAGGTGGTCCCCAGAATATCTGCACCCCAGGCATATATCCGGCCATGCCCCTCTATCAGTGCAATGATGGGGGCCCAACAATATAACAATGTGTCCCCTCCCTTGTCCCGATCAATCTCGAGGCAAGGATCCCCATGATGGCCTGTCGAAATACGGGGATAGGAAAGAAGGAATGGATCGAACTCTCACCCCCTTCTTCGACCCCATGGAGATGGCTGCATCTCCCATATAAGCTGCCTTGCCTTGTGCGATCGTGCCCGTGAGCTGCTTTGTCTCTAGTGTAAGTCACCTCCCGATGATCGGGACCCCCAGAATGCGGTAGACATCCTCTAATGTGATGGTCCACTCACCACGGACCCCTGCCATCGGAAGGTGTTCCGATCTGCATCCCAATAAGAAAATAGGTCACAAAGGATGTGACTAGATGGTGCAACGTGGGGCACGCGTGATATGCGCAATATGCCGGCCCTCTGTAGTGTGTCCTCCTCGTCCTGTGAGAGGGCATCCGGTACCCCGAGAGCGATCACACTCTCTCTCTGCTCCATCTAATGTACTCCTCTCTCGCCTGCATACACCCAAAAACACACAAAATAGAGCAAGTTAATATCCAAACAACACCAGAGAGAGTCATAAAAACACGTAGAAAGGCTAAAAATATAAGTGCAACCTCAAATATTAGTTCCTTTTGCAATCTGTGCAAAACCGCCACCCTGAGCAGGGAGGCGGTTTTGTAACCGCCGCCTTAAAGGCGGCGGTCGTGTAACTATGCCACCCTGAACAGGGCGGCGGTCATGTATGCCGCCACCACAGCTGGCCGGGCGGCGGTCGTGGTCCGAAAACCCACGCGGGTTTTTAATCTAAAAAGGCCTAAAACAAGCAAAAAATGACCATTTAACCTAAAAATGGAGCCTACCCAGTAGGCGCCCCCCCTAGATGGACCTTTTAACACTAGCATTTTCAAAAATGACCCCCCCATTACAACAAATTTAGCATTTCAAATTTAAGGGGGGAAAAACACAAAATTAAAGA
This sequence comes from Taxus wallichiana var. yunnanensis, assembly GCA_018340775.1. Classification (NCBI taxonomy): domain Eukaryota; kingdom Viridiplantae; phylum Streptophyta; class Pinopsida; order Cupressales; family Taxaceae; genus Taxus; species Taxus wallichiana. The sequence continues at coordinate 1,035,833,675 of CM031234.1, forward strand.
AAACCAACCTGTGATCTAGCGGGCGGTGTTCCACACGTGGAGGCATGATCACGATCTCGCTGCGGACGTTTTGACTCTACTCACGCAAGAAACCATCACCGTGGGTCCCAGAGCTCAAAAACAATCAAATCAACTCACGCAAATGAATAGGAAAATGGGCCCACTTTCATATATATAGCGCCCTGATTCGTTTTAAAAGACTTTTCGCTAGGTTTGGAGCACTGATGGAGGTAAGTTCCTATCCCCACACGAATGGTACGTTCTCATTCCCTATTATTTTAGCGTTTATTTTCCAAATTATTGTATCTATCTGCACTTGAGTTCTCTTTTCATTTTGCAGGTAGCGGGAATTTTGGATGGCGTCATTTCAACACACGGACGTGTAAGGTATAACTTCTAAACTTCCCATTTCGGGACTGCCATACTCGGACCCACCGTTTTATGCCTCTTCATGGCTAAAACGCTTCTCCGAGGGGGCAATATGTACGTACCCAAAATTGTAAGGTATTGTACTACCAGAACAACGTGACAAGTTCCCCAATGATGATACAGGTCTCCTCGCAAGGTGTTCGGGATCGGAAAAGCCCTCGGAGTATGCGTTAACATCCCGCATGCCCCGCTTAGCCCCCGCGTCCTTTGTTTTCCCCTCTTTCCCTCTTTTCTTGGCCTTTTGATCTTGATGCCGGCGGTCTCGTGACCACCGCCACCAATCAAGGCGGCGGTCTGTCCCCGCCCCTGCCTGCTCGGGCGGCGGTCCTGCACGCATTTTCCAGAAAGCGTTTTGACGTGACTCACGTAAAAGATCAACGTTTCACCAACTTTCCTTGCCGACTTGGGCATGCATTTATGTTTTTGGTCCCTGGAATAGTGTTTGGCCATTGTTTATGGTTTTAGAGTTCGATTTGGTTTTGATCTTTGGGTGAATGAAAGCTATAAATAAATGGTTTGTGCACAAACAAAAGGACGATCTTTTGCTCTCATCCTCTCATTTTCCATAGTTCGAGTTTTTTCATTTTGCTTAGAGGCCATAGTTTGATTCATTTGCGGCTTAGTTAGTATTGTCCAGTGTTGGTAAGCCACATATCCAGCTTGTGTTGTCAAAGCAGTGTTGTTGTTTTACCCATTCCATTGAAGTAGAATAGCTTAGGAAGCCATTAAAGTTGCAGGTTTTCTCTTGAAACGGGGTAGTTTCGAGTTCTTTCGCTTTATGTTGCATGACTCATGCATAAAATCCCGCTAGGAATTGCATAAGCCAAGCTCATACTCTTGCGCTATCCCTCTCCTACTCGCATTTTCGATCTGCAACTGATTACAGAGTTGTCCTTGTCCCAATATCTATTTACATTCGATCTTTGGCATTACATGCTTTTACGGATCCACGTGAACACGAAAGAACGAGGAGATCATGCTTTGAGGGGACAAGATCACATACACCATCGGATTCGCCAGCATTATGTTGCGATAGCTTTCAAGTTCTAGTTAGAATCATATCAAATAAGGTAGTAAATTGCTTCATTTGTGATATTCTATTCGATTTGCCTCATTTGAGGGTTCCTAGTTTAGAAATCTATGATTCACTCCTCACTTGGAGGTAGGATCGAGAATCTTGCGGATCACGTGAACATTTCAATTTAAAATTCTACAAATTGAGGGACAAGATCACACACTCATCGGTTTTAAGTTGTTATTTAGTTATTTCTAATCATTTAAAATAACTTTTCAAAGTTCTAGTTAGAATCATATCAAATAAGGTAGTTAATTGTTTCATTTCGGTAGTAATTTCTATTCTCGATATTGCGGGGAAGGCTTTTGAGGATTGATAGTTTATGAGAAACTATGATTCACTCCTCACTTCTGAGGTAGGATCGAGAATCTTGCAAATAGATTAGGAAAGTTATTGCATTATTTAGAATAAATCTACAAATTGCACAGACAAATAACTACACTCGGTTATTTTGTTTGTTTTAAGTTGTTATTTAGTTGTTATTTCTAGATACGTTTAAAATAGCTGCTTTCCTTAAACTCTTAAAAAGTTAAATGCAAAAATAGAAGTTATATATGTTTTAGTTTTATTCCACGTAGTTAGAATTTGCTTTATTACAGTTAGATTTTAAATTTCACTTTGTATGACAATCACGGGACCTCGGGAGCCTAGGGAATACATATTTGAGCCAATCGTGCCTCAACCAAACCTCGTCACAGCAATAGTTGACATAGACCAAAATCTCAGAATACAAGTCTTCCAAACAACAACAAATTTACAACTGATCAGTTCTCAGTTGAGAGGGTTAAATATAGAAGATGACCAAGCATACACGTTTTGGTCAAATCAACCGAATTACAGATTACCCTAGATAAACATTCACATGACTGTAGAAGGGTTCGAAAGAGAACAAACCTTTGGTTGTGATCCTTTGGTCCCACAGCCAGGTGCAGGAGACACTCTCACAGACATAGATACTAGTCTAAGGATCCAGGTTGCACGAACACCTGTGAGATATTATGAGAAAATCACGCAGTTATTGGTCCTAAACATAGAAGCTGAGAAAGCATATGATTCTTGGATCTAGGAATCGGGACTTGATTTCGTATATGACCATAACAGAACCGCAACAACCAAGAGTCTACGGTTGTGACCCACAAGTCCACATGACTAACGAATCCATAAGTCAATCGATATAAACATTGGCCTACGCACACTAGTATTCCAATCCACTCCACTTCCACCCATCATCATCGAACAATTGTCCTTACTAGATATAGCGGCTAACGAAGCTAGAGAATTCGGACTAGGCGGAGAATCGTCCGTAAAGTCAATTGTTTCCACCATCCACCATATGACGCAGGGACGTACGAAACTATCCCGAGGTCATTTTCCACGTATTCCACAACCCATAGATCGAATCACGCGAGAGCTCGATATTGATTGGAGCCTTGACGTCATCCTTGTGATCGATCTATCACACCGATCCAAGTTAGAAGGGCTTTCTTATCATGGAATCCTATGTAGATGACTTGTTAGCTAAAGCCAGGAAACGATGTGATCACCTGGAAGTGCTCCGCATCATTCTTTCATGTTTGATAGAATACAGAGTCACACTAAACCCAAAAAAATGTGTATTTGGTGTGACAGGAGGGAAACTCTGGGTTACATCATATCATCACGAGGGATTGATGTGGACCTAGCCAAAATCTGGGCTATTCTTGAAATGATCCCACCTTCGGATGAATTTGGAATTAGGTCATTTCTTGGGAAACTCGGTGCAATCCGAAGATTCATCCCAGATTTAAGCTTTGCCATTCATCCAATCAATAATCTACTCAAGAAATATTATAGTGTTAATTAGGCCAGAAGACTGCTATGATGAGGCTTTCAAGAAGCGATTAAGCATTTCTTGTTGTCACCACCTACGCTAATGCCTCCTAAGCCGTGCCCTTTAATCTTATATTCGCGAGCTACAATGTCTCGTTAGCCTTACATGTTGGCTCAAGACAATGACAAAGAGAATGTGTGATCTATTTCATTAGTCGAACGTTGCTCGATTATGAAACATGATATACGCAAGTAGAATGAGAATGCCTCACCATAGTCTTTGCTGACCAAATGCCTAAGACATTACATGCTAAATCAAGAAACAAGGGTCATTGTAAAAACATACCATTCTGAACTTTCCTCCGCATGAGGTCCTTGTCTAAAAAGGTGGATGCTTTATAACCTTAATGGGTGAATTCAAATTAACTTTTGTAAACCGTAAGTCCGTTAAATGATAAATCATTGCAGATTGGTTAGTGACAACTGACTTTGTTAGACGGAGGTGATCTAGTAGATCTAGACTTTAGGATGAATGTATATATTACATCGAAACCGGACCTCTAATCTCGGAATGTCCTTGGTATGCTAATATTATTAATTATATCATAGACCATACATATCAAAAGGTGCTACACCACAAAGAAGGTGGTTATGCATTATAAGTAGCCAAATATGTTATTATAGAACAAGTGCTCTATCGTAAGGCCTTCGATGGAATGCTTCTAAGGTGTGTTGACACGGAAAAAATCCAAGAATATTCTCTCTACGAATATCACGGTGGAATATGTGGCATCCATTTTGGTGGTCACGCCACCACTCAAAATACATCGGATGGGTTATTTTTGGCCCACTCAGAACACGGCAAGAGATTTTGTACTGAAGTGGCATAAATACCAAGAGTTTTCCTACGAGATTCACATGCCAGCCTGACTCTAAAACCAATCGCTACTCCATGGCCCTTTTCTACATGGGGCTTGGATTTGATAGGGAAATTAAATCCCTCGTCAATAGATGGCCATAACTTCATAATCACGGCCACTGAGTATTTTACCAAATGGGTAGAGGCTATGCCTCTCACCACTGTACCAGGTTCCGTGATCTCCAAGTTCATTTTGAACCAGATCATTTGCAGGTACAGCGTCCCACAAATCATCATCTCAGATAATGGTACTTCCTTTAAGAATGACGAAGTCCATGAGCTATGCAATAAATTTAAAATAAACCATCATATAGCTTCCTTATATTACCCTCAAGCCAATGGACAGGCTGAAGCAACAAACAAAACATTGAAAGCTATTCTCCTCAAAATGGTAAAAGAAAACAAATGAGATTGGCATTTAAAGTTATATCCAGCCTTGTGGGCCCACCAAACCTCAATAAGAACACCAACATGAGTAACTCCTTTCTCATTGGTATTCAGAGCAGAAGTAGTTCTCCCACTTGAGGTTGAAATACCCGATCTCCACATCTCACTACTGAGGGATTACTGGATGAAGAAGCTTATAGAGAAGCATGTCTCTCCCAACTAGAAAGCATAGATGAGGCCGGGCTAGATGTTGAACAATGGCATAGAGTCTATCTTTGACCGAATGTGCCGGTAGTATAACAAAAAGGTCTATGAATGAGATATATATGAAGGAGATCTAGTTCTAAGACTAGACAACTAGATTGATAAAAAGACTAGTGAAGGAAGGAAATTCTGGCCCAAACGGTTAGGCCCATACCGTGTCACGAAAGACTATGGAAATGGTGGATATCTCTTATGTACACTTTGGAAGGTGAGGAATTTGGTGAAAGCTGTCAATTCCTTGCACCTTAAACGATTCTATGCATAAGCAACCATCGTTATTTTTATAATTACATCTACATTGCACCTTCATGTAGTTAGGTTCATTTTGTCCACTCGTTTCGTAAAATTTTGTGATTAAGAAACTTATTCTCAAAGCGATGCATTACAAAATTCTAATAGTATTGGCATACTCATTCCATCATACTTCTTCATTTTCATAACGTCATCACCTGTTTGAGAATCATTTCATCCATATAAAGCTAGATATGACAAACTCTTAACGGTAGCCATACCAAGATCTGCATGCTTGTTCTCACTTTTGGTTTCTTCCTAGGATAGGTTTCTTTCCTATGGTGCATTACTAGAAGCTTCATAGTGTCACATCTATCCCATGCGTATATCTCTTTGGAAATAAGAACATACCGACATTTTGCTCAAATAAATAAGTCAAATATAGATCAAATAGAAAATTTTATTTTACACATTTCCTTGCCCTACCAACCTTCGGTAATGAGCTTGCGTATCTTACTAGTGACGTAGGGTTGGGAAAGGATGGGAGTGCCCTTACTCACCTATGCCTTGTCCATGGTGATAAGCCCATACTTCTTCTTAGAAGCATGGAACAAGGTGCGGGGGTCTTGACAATAAACGTTGAAGGTCATAAGAGAACAATTCAAATAAAGCTTTGAATTCTTGAGTAAAAAAAAATGAATCGATGTCCAAAATTCTAAGAGAGTTCAAAACCCCAAAAACCAGATTTTGTCTACCATGTGGCCATCTACGGATCCAATTCTAGATAAACCGCAAAGCAAGTCGCATTCTAAACTATGGAGTCACTTGAGTAGAGTAGGTTTGTAGCGTCCTAATTTGGTTCCACCAAATCTTTGTCTATCTCTCATCACTACCATTCAAAAAATTTCATAGCTTGTGCCCTTTTTGGCTCTCGGTGGTGAGCCCTCGCATCTTACCAGTTGCGTGGAGTTAGGAGTGGGGCAAGTTCATCTGCTCATCATACCAGTTTATCATCTCATTTTGCCAAAACAAATATGAAGTACTGAAAAATTGCTTATAGAAACTAAAGTTCAAGATCACATTGTGTCTACATTATCATATATCAGCATCACAAAATACAAAAAGAAAGAAAGCATTCGTATCATTTGTTCTCCATTGCATACATTCTGAAAAACATATAAAAACAACATTATAATTTACATGTGGAAATGAATCACAAAAACTAGATACCAAGAGTCTGATCCAAAAAGAATATATATATATATATATATAATCAAGTTTCCTGTACAATGCCATCATGCGCTAGGCATGGTCAAAATGCTCAATGAGGTGGGAAATACAAAATGAATCGTATAAACAATCTACGAGAGCTAAGTGGCCTCTCAACCCCTATGAGAACCCTCTGAAGGTGCACGACCATGTCTAGGACTCTGGCTACGCCGGTGCTCTGAGTGCACCGAGGGCTCACGGTCACGAGGAGCGGTTGTGGCCTCGCCCCATGAGAATGACTCCTCATCGGGCACTCTATTGTCCTATACCCACCAACTCGGTCGGAGGGTGGACACCATCTTGGCCACATGCCGAGATACGGTAAAAATGTTGGTATGCCTACAGGATCTTTGAAGGCTCCCTGCATCCATGGATAGCTCTCGCGTAATTCCTCTCTATGGGGATCATCGGGGTATCGAGTGCATACCCGAAAATCAGGTCTCGCCACTTGTCGGCGGTCTCTGCGTAAGAAAAGGAGAAAACACATTAGAAATGATAAAAAGATAGAAACAAAATTAAACAAAAGGAGAGATAGCAAATAAGGCAATCCTAACTAGAAACAAACATTAAGAGAAGGATGATAACTCACTTGGATCTTTGGGCTCCAAGAGGGATCCTAGTAGGATCAATGCACGCTTACCAGATCTTCCACCGATGATGTCCTCCTCTGTGCACAGGATGACATAGCGTCCCCGCTTCTGGGATCATCCTCCCCTCCTGGTCCCGAGAAGGCGGCTCCTGCAAAACTAGAGTCACCCTCTCCGCACTCTACTTTTCCCTCTTTATAAGATATCCAGAGTGTCGTACCACTAAGGGATCACTATCCTCCTCTCCACTCGACTCACTTGGTGACCTCGGCCTCAATCTCCTCCTCCGTCTCTCCCCTGTGAACTCCTCGAACTCGAGTCTATATCAATGGGGTCATCGCTCTGTGGGTGGGGTGGCGGTGTCAATCACGAAGTAAGGGTGCTTGAGGAGCACCAACTCTCCCTTAAGCACGTACTACTGCTGCAGCTGCAGTGGGGACACCAGGGGGAGTAACAACGGTCCAACCCGACCTCTGGACCTCCCCTAACCTCCCGAACTGATCTAAATACTCGCACCATTGGGGAGCATGCGGCGTAAGGAAGGCCAAACTCTTTTGAGGCACTCGAGCAAAAGGATGTGTCTCCACACCTTCCCCGTCCCCGTCCCACAAGCTGCCTGTGGTAGAGCAAGAGATCAAAGTGAGGCCTTCTTTACCACATAACCGCCATGGCACGATAAGGTGTGGCCTCCATATCATCGGTAGTTAAGGAGGTGGATGGTGGTGGGGTGCTCTAAGCAACGACATATTTATCCATCTGGCTACCCTCACGGCTCTGTGGATCCGCCACCTCTACACCTCTCCCATAAGGGATGAAACACTTGTAGACCCGGCTCATAACTAGGGTCGGATGGCTCAAGGCGCCCTGTAAATGAACCACCAGTACGAGATCATGATAGGTGGTCCCAAAATGTCGGCTCCCCAGGCATAAATCCGACCATATCCCTCAATTGTGCTTGATAATGGGGGACTAGCAATAAAGTAAAGTGTCTCCTCCCTTGTCCCCGATCAATCTCGAGGCAAGGATCCCCATAATGGCTTGGATGAATCAAGGGGATAGGAAGGCTAGGAATAGATCAGACCCTCACCCCCTTCTTGAGCCAAAGGTGGAGATAATTGCGTCTCCCATATATGAAGCCCACTATGCTATCTGAGCCCGTGACCTGTTGTCTCAAGTGTGAGCCGTCTCCTGATGATCGGGACCCCCAGGATGCGGTAAACATCCTCCAAAGTAATGGTCCACTCACCCCTAACTCCTAGAAATCGGAAAGTGTCCCGATCAACATCCCAATATGAAAACAAGTCACAAGTATGTGACTAGAAGGTGCAACATGTGGGACCTGTGATATATGCATATCTGGCCCTCTCGAAGAGTGTCTGCTCATCACGAGAAAGTGTATCCAATACCTCACTGGGCTTGAGTCACACACCCTCTCTCTCTCTCTCTCTCTCTCTCTCTCTCTCTCTCTCTCGGCTCCATCGGATATACTCCTCCTTCGCCTACATACACCCAAAACACGTAAAAGGAGTAAGTATTCAAATGACATTGGAAAAATCATGAAAGCATGTAAGAATGCTAGAAATGCAAAAACAAATTCAAATAAGTATTATTTAGGCATTCTATGAAGGACCACCACCCTTAGCAGGGCGGCAGTTCCATAATCACTGCCTTAAAGGCAGTGGTCGTGTCTCGAATTTTTATACGGGTCACGTGCCCTAAATGACACCTAAAAATACAAAAAAATGACTATTTTTGACCAAAACAAAGCCTACCCATTAGGTGCCCCCTAAGTGACCCTATTAAAACTGACATTTTCAAAAATAATCCCCCCATGATGAAGATTTCACCATTTTAACATTTTGGGGATAAAAACGGTAAATCAAGAAAAACTAACCTGTGATCTCATAGGTCGGTGTTCCACTCACGGAGGCATGATCACAATCTCATCTCAAACATTTTGACTATACTCTTGTCGAAACCATCACCGTGGGTCTCGAGCTCAAAATCAATCAAATCAACAGTAGCAATGAATAGGAAAATGGGCCCACTTTTACATATATAGCATCTGACTTGTTTTGAATGCCCTTTTCGCGAGGTTTGGAGCACCGACGAAGGCAAGTTCTTATCCACAGAAAAGATGGTACGTCCTCATTTCATATTATTTTAGTATTTATTTTTCGATCTATTTTGTCTATCTCGCACTTGAGTCCTCTTATCATTTTGCGGGTAGCGCGGAATTTTGCGTCATTTCGACACACACGGGCATATTAGGTATAATTTATAACTTCCCATTTTGGGACCGCCATACTCGGACCTTTGTTTTCACGCCTCTTCATGGCTAAAAACTTCCCAAGGGGGCAATATGTACATACCCAAAATTGTAGGGTCTTGCACCGCATGAGAACAACGTTACACGTACCCCAACGATGATGATCTGAGTCTCCTCGCCAAGGTGTTCGGGATCAGAAAATCTCTCCAAGTATGCGTTAACATCCCGCATGCCGATTTAGCCCTTAGTGCTTTGTTTTCCTCTTCTCCCTTCCTTCTCTTTGTGTTTTGGTCTTCGATTCTGAAACCGCCACCCTACAGGCGGCGGTCCTATAACCTGTGCCGCCTGCCGGTCTTCGGGGCGGCGGTCCTTTATGTGTTTTCCATAATGTTCCTTGTAACATGACTCGTGTAAATTTTCAATGTTTACCAAATTTTTTTCTCACCACCTTTGCTTGTATTTATGATTACAGGTTCCCTAGAATAGTGTTTTTGCATTGTTTATGGTTAAAGAGTTCAATTTGGTTTTCACCTTTGGGTAAATGGGAATTCTATAAATAGCTGGCTTGTGCTCAAGCAAATGGCCCCTCAAATTTTCCTCTCATTTTCTCATTTCATAGCTTAGTATTTTAGTTTTGCTTAGAAATTCATAGTTTTATTTTTGCATGCATAGTTAGTGTTATTTTGCTTTGTTAGGAAGCCACATAATCTTCTTGTGCTAGTGTTATTACTATTTCATGCAATCAATTGGAGTAGGATAGTTTAATTTTCAGTAGGAAGCCATTAAAGTTGTAGGTCTTGTTCGTCAAAGCAAGATAGTTTCAGGTTCTAGACGTTTTATGTTGTATGACTCGCAATAAATCCCGCTAGGAATTGCATAAGCCAAGCTCTGTTCTCTTGCGCTATCCCTCTCTACTTGCGTATCAGATGTATTCGATGCATCCTAAGCCGCCATTATTCCGATGCCAAATTATGCGATGCTAGCATCACATGATTTTTGGATTCACATGAGCACAAAGGAATGAGGAGATCACACTGAGGGGACAAAGCCACACACCATCGGATTCACCACATTTTTGCAAAATCCAGGTTCAAGCTTTCAAAGTTCTAGTTAAAGCATATCAAATAGAGTAGTTAATCATTTCATTTGATTAATCTCACTTTCGATATTGTCGGGGGAAGGCTGTGGGGATTGATAGTTTACGATAAACTATGATTCATTCCTCACTTCGAGGTAGGATGGATGGTCTTTCAAATCGATTACATCGAGTTATCTAGTTATTAAAAATAGATTCACAATTGCACGGCAAGTAGCTATACTCGGCTGCTTTGTTTGTTTTTAATTTTGTTATTAGTTTAGTTGTCATTTTGGATATTTTAAATAGTTGCTCTTTTAATTTCGTTCAAATATTTCATTGAAAAAAACAAAAAAGAGAGAAGTTATATATCTTTATGAAACATACTTTACATAGTTTTACTTTGCTTCAGTTAGAATTACATCATTTCCTTTTGCATGACAATCACGGGACCTAGGGAGCCCAGAGAATACGTGTTCGAGCCAATAGTGCCTCAGCGCAATCTTGTTGCAGCAATAATTGATATAGACCAGAATCTCAAAATTCAGGTCTTCCAAGTAACAATAGACCTACAAGAAATTAGTGCACAGCTGAGAGGACTAAACATAGAAGATGACAAAGTGCATATGTTTTGGTCAAACCAGCCAAACTACAGATTATCTTAGACAACTATCCAAAGGACCGTAGAAGGGCCTAAAAGAGAGCAAACGTTCGGTTGTGATCCTTTGGCCCCACACCGAATGCGAGAGACATTCTTGCGGCGACATAGACACTAGCTTACGAATTCAGGTTGCTAGAACACCTGTAAGGTACTTTGAGAAGATTGCACAACTGTTAGTTCTCAATATAGAGGCCGAAAGGGCATATGACTACTGGATATTAGGAATTAGGGATTGATTCTGCATATGACCATTGGAGGTCCATAACAACCACAAATCTATGGTTATGATCCACGGGTCCTGACCCAATGAGTCCACGAGTCAATCGGGACATAGATGTTGGTTTACGCACATTAGTATTTAGATCCACTCCATTTCTCGCCAACCATTATCACACGCTTATCCTTGTTAGACATAGCAACTAACAAAGCTAAAGATTTGGACTGACCGATAATCGCACCGTAGAATCCACCATATCCATCATCCATCTTATGACCACATGACAGTGATATACACGAAATAATTCTAGGGAATTTTCCCGTGTTCCACAATCTATAGATCGAATCACTCTGTGAGCTCGATATTGATTGGAGCCTTCTTGAGCGATCATCCTTCGCGGCGATCTATCACACCAGATTTAGGTTAGGAGGGCCTTCTTTACTTTAGATTCACGAGTTGATTCAATTAGCGCGTCAAATATAAAGATTACCTAACTAATTTATCTATATCCCATGTATATTCCATCCCCACCATTGTCTCGTACGACCTCGGGAGGTCGGGTGCGATGAAGGAGTTAGTTGTAGATTCTCATTCTCACTTGTCACTTTTCCATCGTGCAAAAACACTCCCGGGAGATAGGAAAGGTTGTATTTATTACGGTAGTATGGTGGTAGGTGGCATGGTAATTAATGTGGTAAAAAGTGAAAAACTATAAATAGGGGTTGTGTAAGTTTTTTTTTACCTTGCGATTACTTGTGGAAGAGCTCTTGCAAACTAGGGCATCCTTGTGAATTTTTACGAATGATCATTTGCAAAGATAAAAAATTTTGAACCAGATTGTGAAAACGAACATGGTTGTGTCAGATAAAGTTTGTGAAAGAAGTCTCTTGGTTTAGATGGTGTGGTGTGAAACAAAAAAATGTTCTATGGTAGGTTTTGGAGAACTAGGGCATAAATTGCAAGTTTTCATGAAGGAGTAGGGTTCTAAGTTTGAGGCATCGAAAGAACAAAGCACAAGGTAGAAATTATCAAGTACTCAACCAAGGGAGAATGACACCACGTAGGGTAGAAATAAGCCACCCAAGAAGAAGGGAAAGGGAAAACCAATTGGTTTCGGTGGTGAGTTTCAATGAGGAATGGTATTCAGAGATGTAATACCTAGATGGGGTATTGATGGGAATGGAGTGGGTGTCCCATGTGTGCAAAATGGTTATAAGTGATTATAACCATCGGACTGATTTGACTGAGAAGGATATGAATTTGGAGCTAGCTCAACCCACAAGTGAAAGAATAGAAGATGACAAACTGGTGTATGATGACTCAGTGCAGAAGACATTGAAGAAGGCTGGACTTCTGACAACTTTATGAACTACCATTTTTAGAAATCTTGAGAGATTGTACCAATGGCTTATGTTGTGCATACATAAAGACTATTTTTACTTCACTTTGGAAGGAGGATGCGCATAACTCCACAGTTAATCTCCAAGTTCACTAGACTCATCTGCACTGGAGAGTCAATTGATGATGACTTGGGCGATAATGAGGCTATCAAAGAAACAACTAAGGAATATGAGTACAAGAAAGGTGGGCGCACCTTTGATATTGCAAAGATCAATGACCTAGTCATGAAGATGGCCATGCACCTACTTACAAAATTGAATGGACAAGAATGATGGACCCAAGTTAACAAAAGGTGGTTGAATGTATGCAGGAAGATTGTAGAAGGGACCATCTACAACATCTTGGCCTTCATTGTAGAATATATCATTGATGTTGTACGAGATGGAGACAAGATAATGTATGGTAATATTTTTCTTACCATTTTTTTCTCTGAGATTGGAGTGTCCTAATGGGCTGAACAGTAACATATGGGAGTACCTTGATGAGAACCCCTCCCCAACTAAGAGGTTTGCAACATATACTTGTGATATTATGACACTTGTGTACAAGGCATGCTTGGATAAATGGTACAAGTGGATGCGTGATGCCTTTGGCACAAAATGGAGGATCCCAAAGCAACCGCTTTAGATTTTGTGGGGGATGAGGTTGAGTTTTTAGTCTACTAACAGTTTTGCATTGGTATATTTACATTGACTGATGGCACCAAGATCCCGTGGTGCAAATTGCCTTTTCCTTCACAACACAATATTTCCATAGCGCAGTTAACATATTTAAGGAGGCCAAGAAATTGAGATTTGATCTAAGTGAAGTGGATTAGGAGCATCATGGGTTGTGTCGAACACTTTTCTACCCAAATAAGCGTGCGTATGTGGAAAAATATGTCTCTCATGACATACATTTTCTCAAACCCATTACAATACCAATTGTAGGGACAACTGCAATAAGGGTATATATTCATTTATGGCCAAAATTTGAGAAGGGAATGTATGTAGAATATGACATTTCTATCCTAGAGGACCTTGTAACAAGAAATAAGGTAGAGGTAAAGAAAATAGATAGAGAAGAAACTCCTACAACGAGTAGGGCACCGAGTGCACGTGTGGTCCGGACCATAGGAACACAAGAAACATGTGTAGGTATGAGTACTTATACTCATAGGAAGAAGTATCTAGTCAAGGAGAAGTCTCCAGTAAGGAAGAAGCAAAGGGTGATATAGATTTCTGACTCCGAGAATACAAAGAGCTTGAAGAATGAGGAAACAAAGGGGGAGGAAGAGGAACGAGAGTCTAAAAAGAACCCTCTCGTATACAATGTGCATGAATCTCGATGAGTGGAGCACACATTCGGAGGATGCTCAAGAGGAAAGAAAAGAAGAATTTGGGACAAATGTGCATGAAACTCCACACCTTTCTAGACAAGAATTAGAGAGTTATGTGGAGAAAAAGAGGTAAGGCAAGTACAATATAGAAATTTGGTCGAGTAGGAGGTGGAGTGCGCACTTTGAGGAAGAAGAAAATGAGAAAGGTGGAAGTCAACGGGGATAAAATTGTTATCAGCAAATCACAACACCCTCTGATTTACACAAGTGTGTGTGCCTAAGCTCTCGGTGTGGTGGGTAATATGGGTACTATCTCCAAGTGTGGGACTTGTCAAGCTTGAGATAGACCTCCGAGCAAGTTGGTTCTTCTTCCTAATCCTAGTGTAAAATAACTCTCTTGAAATGAAGCTACTGAGTATCTCTATCTATAATTTCTAAGGGAAAATGGAGAGAAAATAATAAGAAAATGAAGGAAAATTACACTATAGAGGTGATGTACCAAAAGAAGGGAATGAGAAAATATCAAATGTGTGAAAATGGAAGCAAAATGTTGATTAGAGAGGGTGATGAAAGTTCTCCACAGTCTACAAAACATTCATTCACAACACATTTTCATGCATACACAATAATAATATATTTGTGCAAGAGCATAGAGTAGACACAAACATTTGCAATAAGATTAGAGAGGCAAGGAGAATGCAAACAAACACAATAAGGGAAGATACATCCAAAAACTTACATCTATTGCTTCATTAATATGCATGTTACCAAAATATTACAAAGGAAAGGCCTGGATCACCATGCAAGGAGTCCACTATAAAGGCTATAACACATTGGATTCACAAAACCAAAATGATGTAGTTTTGTTATCCAAACTATCATCTTCTTACAATGAGCCCAACACTTCAATTTATAGAATTTTGAGAGGAGAGAGAGAGAGGATGCAATTCCTAAAATTCACTTTCCCACCAATTACAAGTCATGATAAATGAGTGTGGTTGGTGATTTTAGACCTGTAAAAGTAATCTCAAGGTGTCCCATAACTTTTATAAATTTTCGTGAGTGAAAGAATGATTTCCCAAGCCATAATTTATACTTATTGAATGCTCCTCCAACCACTTCTCAACAACTAAACAAACATGGGCTTGTTTTCCTTAAAAATCACAATCAAATATTCATAAATTTCTACATTTCTTGGTTTCTATGCTTTGGGCTTAGAGCCATAATTCTAATAAGACCAATTTTGTGAAAATCCGTTGATAATTTCTCGAGTTATGACCCCCTGAGTGGAGGAAGCTATTTTGAGTTTCACAGGCTTACTTCACTTTGTTACATGGAACCGGAATTAATTTGGTTCTCTGAACTCATCATTTTAAATATTTTCTCCTTTTCCTTAATGTTTTATGCCTCCTTTTTAATGTCCTGAGTCATTAAAAGTGGGGTCCACCATTTATTTGATTATTGCATACATGGGGAAAAGGGTTAATGCTTTAATGTTTTAGCTCATACATTGCAAGCTCAAATGCCTCTTACCAAGATGGCTCTTTCCTCTTTTCACCACCGATATTTTCTTCATGCATTGAGCTCTTTCATTTTTGTATATGTCAAGACACTCTTCAAGTTTTCCATGGTGACCTTGTGACACATCCTCACCTTATATTTCCTCGAATTATGCATCGATCCCACTTTTCCTCCATCCATGTGCTTCCTTAGTACCTTCGCCAAGTTAGTCTTCCCCAATAATTTGGTGCCAAGTCCCCTCCTAGCCTAGTGGGCACATTTTCCTAGTCACCACCTCCTTGAGTGACGATCTCCATGTTTTGAGTGTATTTTGGGCTTATTGGGCATAAACCTCCTAGCTCACATGGGCCATTTGGGTCGTTAATCACTGCATCATCCACATGAGGTTTTCAACTCATCTCTAGTTTTACTATCATCCTTTCTACTTGGCTCAGGCTCTCAACCTCCATTGCATCCACATGAGTCGTTTGATCCTCATTGACCAACGGGCCTTAAGATCCATTGACCCATGAATTCTCTCGCATCGTTCATTTTGTGTCGATTTCGATTTCAGTTGCACTCGCTCCTCGTGCCACTTGGGTCGAGGATTCCCCTCCCATACCCGCAATGAGATCCTTTGGCATTTAAGTCGTTGAATTTGGTAATTTGTGCCCCTGACTCTTCCATCGCTCTCTGGGCCACAATATCTTCCTTTTCCACACAAATCTCCCACTATAGGGATTTGAACTTCTCCACGCCCGCACATCCAGAACCCCTCGTGCGTAAAAGTGTCACATTCACCACATTGATCAAACTTCGAGATCTTCATTTTAATAAGTGCCTGGATCCTTTGAGAACTATGAACTTGTTGTTTTGACATAGCCGACATGGACATATCTGAGCCCCTTCATTGTGTCATCATCTCTACAGAAATGATTCGACTCGGCCTTCATGTGACTCCAGTATTATTCTTGAAAACTCGGCCAAGAGCCGAATCCTAGAATTAATGACTCAATTGTGGAAGAAGATAGCTCACCTTCTTCGCTTATACATGTAGTAGCTTAGTTCACACTAGGATCTCAACATCACTAAAAATGACCTTCTCTCCCTTGCGTTGAACAACATCCTACTTTGTGATTGTTGATGGAGTGGATCGATTTGTTTCCATGGAGTTTAACTAGTCCATTTCTTAATAGTAATTAGGTGAATTATAAAATTAGCTCTTTCCTTCTATATGACTAACTTTCCATTCTTGTGTGTGAGCAAAATTAGCTTAGCATCCTCACACTTCCACTAATGGCTTGCTCCTACCTGATAATGATGATTCTTTTCGCGATGAAACATTTAAACAATTCAGCCTTAATCAATATGAACTCAATTTTGTTCCACATTATGCATGACTCGATGCACTTTAAATGACTCGATCACCGTGAATGAGCTCAATTTGGTGCCAAACAACTCGGTATTCATAAAGATGGCTTGGTATTTCCTGAAAACAACTCCACGAGCTTTCTTTCCTCTAGTTCTAGGTCGGTCATGAGATTATTTGTATAATAATGCTAGCAACTTGGGTAGCTCGATTATTATGAGGAATCAAACTCATACATGAGCTTATGAGCCCATTTGGATCCTCAAGGCACATTTTTAAATTCCTCTCCACCTCCCTCAAATTTTTGAGCTTGTTGGATCCCCTATGACTCGGAGGGATGTATGGAGATGTTTGATGGCACTTTTGGGTCGAACAATGGATTTATCATTTAGTGTTGCAAGTAGGGCCCCATCAGTAATCTTTAAAATTGGATAAAATTTTAAACCTCAATGTGAAAGACCGAGAAGAGGAAAAAAAATCCTCTTATAACCTTTTGGTTTTGTCAAAGATCCTAATCCCGCATCAACATTTAGGTAAATATGTCTCGTGTCTTCAAAAGTGACTCCAATGATCATCCCCCAAACACAAGCTTTCTTTGTCAATTGGGGTTAGCACACCATTGTATAGATAATAAATTAGATCTAAGTATACATTCAATAAAATCAGATATTCTACCATAAGAAATATATAAAACAAGAGATATAAATCAACACTAGATTTAACATGGTTCACCCAATGTGGGTTATGTTCACCAAAAACAAGTCCAATCTATTATCCAAAGCTTTCATAAGATAGACAATGAAGATTTACAATCTTCCACACCTCTCATGATGTACAATACTTTCTTTCTCTCAAGCTTCTCCTTCTTATCCAAGAAAACTCTCCTCACAATTATTTTCATGATAATCATTAAATCTCTTTTCTAACCCTAGCTTTCTAGCTTATAAATACCTTATACAAACTTAGGGCACTTAGCCATGCAATTACAATCAATAGATCTGATTTAATACTAAAATTAGATCTAATTCCCATGAGTTAAATAAAACACTCATGTACAGGTAACCGATGCCGGTTATCCCTAAATCGATGACGGTTCCTACTTTCCTGACCATGTGATGTCCCCTTCATAATCGATGATGATTACTGTGTTTTCCAACAAGTTGATATAGCATGCTAAACTAAAGTAATTGAGCTCCACATCTCAACAATCTCCCACTTGGAGATAAATTACACACTATACCATACATAACATCATTCTTGGATCCTTTCCTTAGCTTTGTTTCTTCCTCTTCAAGTCTCAAACTCGAAGACCAATAAAAGTGGAGTGTAGCTCCAACTTCTCTTTTTCTAATGGCTTCATTAGCATATCCATAAGGTTTTCACTCATATGAATCTTCTCCGTTTCAGCTGCCCATTCTCCAATACCTACCGTATGAAGTGATATCTCAATCTGAATGTGTTTCGTTCTAGAATGAAACACTGAGTTCTTTTCCAAATGAATTGCACTCTGACTATCACTAAAATTTTCAATCATCTTACTCCTTTCCCAACTCTTCCATGAACTTGCTCATCCATATCATCTCTTTACTAGCCTTTGTAGCTGCAACATACTCTACCTCTTGTAGTAGAAAAATCCACAACCTTATGTAATCTCGATATCCAGCTAACTGCCATCCCACCTACTATGAAAATATATCTAGTAGTGCTCCTTCTACCATCCAGATCTCCAGCCATATCCGAATCAACATAGCCACATAAAGAAATATCCGAACCTCCATAGCATAACTACATGCTAGATGTCCCTCTCAAATACCTAAGTATCCATTGGATTACTTTCTAATTCTCTTTACCTAGATTGGCCATAAATCTACTCACAACTCCCACTTACCTATGTAATGTCTGGTCTGGTACAAACCATAACATACATGAGACTCCCAACTGTTGAAGCATATGGTACTTGTGTCATGTATTTGACCTCCTCATGTGATGAAGGACACTGATCTTTGCTCAATTTGAAGTGTCCAACCATAGGTGTACTTATAGGTTTTGAATTCTACATTTTAAACCTTTCTAACACCTTGTAGATATAATCCTCTTGAGACAAATACAATTTATTTTTCTTCCTGTCTCTGTGTATTTACATGCCAAGGATTCTTTTTGCAGCTCCTAAATCCTTCATAGAAAATGTGTGAGCTAGTTTTCCCTTAAGCTCACCAATGTCCTACATACTAGATCCTGTAATAAACATATCATCCACATATAATAAAAAAATAATATAGCTCCCATTTTCAAGCTTCTTGAAATAAACACAATGATCAGATTCACATCTCAAGTAACCATGCTCATACATGAAACTATCAAACCTCATGTACCATTGCCTTAGAGCTTTCTTGAGCCCATATAGGCTCTTTTTTCAACCTCGCACACTAATTTCTCACCTTTGACTTCATACCCAAGTGATTCATTGCATATAAATCTCTTCATCCAAATCACCATGAAGGAAAATCCATCTTAAATCTAGTTACTCTAAAATGTAAATCATGTACATCGCAACTAAACTTAATACAAGTATGAATAGAAGTAATATTTAACAATAGGATAAAATATTTCACCAAATTCAATACCTACTTTCTTTATGTGAAAATCCTTTACTACAAGCCTTGACTTGTACCTTTCTATCCACCCTCTTCTTCCTTGATCCCATAAACCCATTTGTTCTATAATTTCCTCTTACCTTCCCGACAACTTAACCAAATCCCAAGTTTGTTTTGTTCCAAGGAGTCCATCTCCTCATCCATGTCATGCTCCCATTATACGTGGGTCTCATCCTACATTACTTCTTCAAAACTTTCTAGTTCACCATTATCAGTCAATAATAAATAAGATAGAGAAGGTGTAAATATTTTTGGAGGTTTACTTACCCTTTGTGACCTTCTCACAGGAGTTTGGGGTACTCAGAGGCTCATTCTAGACCTCCTAGACATTTGTTTCCAATTCGACAAAGTGGCCGACGCTGGTCACCTATGTATGACGCTAACACTCAGTTCTACTAACCGGTGTTGGTTTGATTCTTCTGTAACCAATGTTGGTTTGGCTCTTCCGTATGATATCAGTTAGGGGTCAACCAACACCAGTTATTGTGTAACCTTGTAGGTATGAGTTTTAAATCTAAGAGTTCATTTTCATTCACAAACTTCTCAATCTAGTTCATCCTTGGGTACCAAAATTTGATCCTTATACATTCTCTTTTCATTCCATTCAATGTCATAACTCCTAACAATTTTATAATTCTCTAAATCCCAAAAATGGAATTCAAAATCACCATATCCATAACCAATGAAAGTGCATCTCTTGGATTTTACATCCAACTTTTTTCTATTTTCCTTATCAATATGCACAAAAGCTTCTGAACTAAAAACTTTAAGAAAAGAAATATCTACCTCTTTTCCATGGTCCAATATTCCTCCTTGGTATTCATCCATTTAGTGAACTTGAAGGCCCATGGTTAATCAAATAAACCGATGTATTAACTTCTTACCTTGCCCAAAAATACAAGGGAAATCCAACATGTATCCTCATATTTATAGACATGTTCCATGATTGTCTTGTTCATTATTTCTACAACACCATTCTCTTGTGGTGTTCTTGGAACCATCCTTTCTCTATGTATTCCATTCACTAAACAATAATCATTGAAATCCTTGCTATAATATTCACCACCATTGTTAGATATAAGTCACTTTAACTTTGAATTTGATTCATTCTCAATAAGGTCTTTCCATCTTTTAAAAGTCTCAAAAACATCATATTTATGTTTAATACAATAAACCCATACCTTTCTTGTAGCATCATCAATGAAAGTAACAAAATATTAGGATCCTCCATGAGAAGCTACTTGGGTTGGTCCCCACACATATGAGTGCACAAGCTCCAATTTATGCTCCTTCTTAGTTGCCCCAACTTTGAAAATCTCACTCTCTTTTCTTTCCAATATTCAATATGTTTTATTAGATGCACACATGTCATATAGATAATATATCTTCTAAATAATACATGCAATATAAAACTCTGGATATTTTACTAGAAGAAATATACAAACAATAGATATAAATCATACCGTTTTTTGGTTCACCCAATGTGGGCTAATCCACTAGAAACAATCCAATCTAATATCAAAGCTTTTATAAAGATATACAATGAAGATTTACAATCTTCCACACCTCTCATTGATATGTACAATACTTTCTTTCTTTCAAGCTTCTCCTTCTTCTTAAAGAATTCTCTCTCATAATTATTTCCACAATAATCATTAACACTCAATTCTAACCCTAGCTTTCTATCTTATAAATACTTTATACAAACTTAGGGCACTTTGTATGCATGATTACAAAAATCAATAGATTTTCTTTAATGGTTTAAAATTAGATCAAGTTCCCTTGAGTTTCGATGGCTAAAATTATTAACCACAAAAATGTTGATGTTTTTCTCAGCCCTAATCAATGATGGTTATCCCTAACCACAAATGACATTTCCTACTGGTTTACTTTCAAAGGGTGACAACCATGTCATCATAGGTGACCAATGTCTGATTCTCAATCCCTCATAACATTCGATGCATGGGGAATAACATGTTTAAAAATTATGTTAGCAAGTTGATATAGAATGCTAATTTGAGGTAATTGAGCTCCACATCTCCCTCCTCACACAAATGCTCATAGAAATCAAAACCTAAATCTATCAAATTTGATAACTTACATTATCCTTTAAGATCATTCATTCCTTTTTGATCATATGGCCCAACCGATTATGCCACATACATGCATCTAAATTTGAAGTAGATAATACAGAAAATGAATGAAATGTGAAATGAAGCAATCAGGTAGATAAATATAACATTCCTACCTTCTTTCTCTTACCATGACAAAGGCACCCTTGGTGACTTTCCAAGAGAATCTTGTCAATGTAACCATGCAAACAACTTCATCTAATTGAACCCTATAAAATAAGATTCCTCTTGAGGCTTAAAGTACATGTCCCACATATTTCAATACCCAACATTTCCATTCTAAAATTTTAGATGAACTTCCCTTTTACCATTAATACTACAAGGTTCATCATCACCCAAATAAACATGCCCAAAATTTTCCTAGACATAATTTAAAACACCCTTATTAGGGGTTGCATGGAAAGAAGCTCTTGAATCTAAAACCCATGATTCTATTCTATTATCCAAAGAAAGAATAAGAGCATCTTGTATTACCTCTGCTGCAATATTTTCCTCTTTACCTTTGTCTGGGTGTTGGTTCTCTTTATCCTTTGACCAACAATATTTCTTTGCATGTCATTTCTTTCCACAATTCCAACAGGTAATTCCCTTACTTATGGATTTAGATTTTTATGATTCCTTTGAATTTGATTTCCTGTTATTCTTACTCTTTGATCTCTCCTTCTACCTGTCTCTACTTTCTACATTTAAAACATTCCCAGATGATGATTCCTTTGTACTTTTCCTATGAATTTATTTATTCTAAGATTATACTTACCTCATCATCAAAATTCAAAATATTATTAGCGATGTTGTATTACTAACAACCATTACCAAGTTATCCCAACTATTAGGAAAAGAACATAATTATAAGAGTGCTTTTCACTTCATCATCAAATGGAATATCGTACCGATTTTAACTGATTCAAAATAGATCGGAAATCATTCAAATGATTAGATGCAGATCCACCTTCATGCATATTAGAAATAAATAGTTTCTTCATCATCTAAAATTTATTTGAAGCACTAGGTTTTTCATATAAATTATCAAGAGATGTCCATTAACTCTACCGTAGATGTCGGTCTATAATATTAGATGCCACAGATGCTTCTAGGCTACATCTTATAGATCCCAAAGTGTTTCATCAAGAATATTCCATTCTTCATCGTCATCTTCATAGGTCTAGACTTTTCATCCAATGGTAAGTACAAATATCTTTGATCACAGATAATCCTCAATCTACATCTTCCATAATTGATAATTTTAGTTGTCAAACTTCTCTACCTTGTATTTTTTTCTTGTCATCATTGTTGTAGTCCCACTCAATCAAAAAAATCTTATTATGAGTAAATTTTTCAACATAAAAACACTCAAACAAAGCTATGATACCGATTGTTGTGAATTAGCAAAGTTGTATAGATAATAATATATAAGATCTAAGCATACATGCAATAAAAGTGGATATTCTACTAGAAGAAATATATAAAACAAGAGATATAATTCAACACCAAATTTAACATGGTTCACCCAATGTGGGTTATGTTCACCAAGAAACAAGTCAATCTATTATCTAAAACTTTGAAGATAGAAAATGAATATTTACAATCTTCCACACTCTCTCACGATGTACAATATTGTCTTTCTCTCAAGCTTCTCCTTCTTATCCAAGAAAACTCTCCTCATAATTATTTTCATGATAATCATTAAATATCTTTTCTAACCCTAGCTTTCTAGCTTATAAATACTTTATACAAACTTAGGGCACTTAGCCATACAATTACAATTAATAGATCTTGATTTAATAACTAAAATTAGATCTAATTTACTTTAAGTTAAATAAACACTCAAGTACATGTAATCGATTCGATTAGCCCTAACCGATGACGGTTCCTACTTTCCTATTTCCCCACACATTCCGGTCATGTACAAGCTCCAATTTCGATTCTTCTTTATTGTTTTTTTCCAGCAAGTTGATTTAGTATGCTAAATCTCAAGTAATTAATCTCCACATCTTAAAAGACACAATGCTCACAAAATCAAGATCTAAATCTTTCAAATTTGATAACTTACCCTTAGCCTTTAAGATTTGCATCCCATTTTGACTCATATGGCTCCAACCGATTATGCCACATGCATGTATCTGAATATGAAGTAGATAATACAGAAAAGGAATCAATAACACATGTAGATAAATATAATGTTCCTACCTTCTTGCCTCTTTCCACAACAAAGGAACCCTTGGTGACTTTCCAAGAGTCTGTTGTGAATGTAACCATGTAACCAACTTCACCTAGTTTCCTTGCAGAAATAAGATTCCTCTTGAGGCTTGGCACATGCCTCACATCTTTTAATACTCATGTATTTCCATTTATACAATTTTAGATGAACTTCCCTTTACCAGTAATACTACAAGGTTCATCATCACCTAAATAAACATGCCCAAAATTTCCCTGGACATAATTTCTGAAATAAACCTTATTAGGGGTTGCATGGAAAGAAGCTCCTGAATCTAAAACCCATGATTCTATTCTATTATCCAAAGAAAGAATAAGAGCATCTTGCATTACCTCTACTACAATATTTACCTCTTTACCTTTGTATGGGTGTTGGTTCTCTTTATCCTTTGACTAAAAATATTTCTTTGCATTTCCTTTCTTTCCACAATTCCAACAGGTAATTCCCTTACCTCTTGATTTAGATCTTCCATTCCTTGAATTTTATTTCCCATTATTCTTACTCTTGGATCTCTCCTTCTACCTGCCTCTACTTTCTACATTTAAAGCATTCCCAGATGATGATTCCTCTGTAATTTTCCTGTGAATTTCTTCATTCAAAGATTATATTAACCACATCATCAAACTTCTAAATATTATAAGAAGATGTTGTATTACTAAGAACCATTACCAAGTTATCCCAACTATCAGGAAAAGAACATAAGAATAAGAGTGCTTTCACTTCATCATCAAACAAAATATCAACCGATTTTAACTGATTTACAATAGATCGAAAATCATTCAAATGACTAGATGTAGATCCACCTTCATGCATCTTAGAAATAAATAGTTTCTTCATCAAATAAACTTTATTTGAAGTACTAAGTTTTTAATATAAATTAGCAAGATATTTCATTAACTCTACATAGTAGATGTCATTTGTAATATTAGAAGCCATGATGCTACAAGGATCAATCTTATAAATCCCAAAGCCTTTATGTCAATAATCTTTCATTCTTCACTAGTCATCTTTGTAGGTCTAGACTTTTCATCTAATGGTAAGTAAAAATATCTTTGATACAAGATAATCCTCAATTTGCATCCTCCATAATTGATAATTTAGGCCGAAAACTTCTTTGCCTTGTATTTGTTTTCTTTTCCATTGTTATAGCTCCCACTCAATCAAAAACCCTTTGTGAGAAAATCTATCAACACACAAAACTCTCAAACAAAGCTCGATACCAGTTGTTGGGGTTAGCACAATCTTTGGTTATGTACAGATAATATATCATATCTAAGCATACATGCAATAAAATTAGATATTCTACTAGAAGAAATATATAAAATAAAAGATATAAATCAACACTTAGATTTAACGTGGTTCACCCAATGTGGGTTACGTCTACAAAGAAACAAGTCAATCTATTATCCAAAGCTTTCATAAGATATATGAAGATTTATAATCTTCTACACCTCTCACGATGTATAATAATTTCTTTCTCTCAAGCTTCTCTTTCTTCTTCAAGAAAACTCTCCTCACAATTATTTTCACAATAATCATCAACTTTCTTCTAACCCTAGATTTATAGCTTATAAATACCTTATAAAAACTTAGGGCACTTAGCCATGTAATTATAATAAATAGATTTTCTTTAATACTAAAATTAGATCTAATTCTTGTGAGTTAAATAAAACACTCATACGCATAGGTAACTATGTTGGTTAGTCCTAAGTGATGATGGTTCCTACTTTCTGATCGATGCTTAGGTCATAGGTGACTAATGTTGGTCCCTTTATAATGGATTTCATTTCTTTGTGTTTTCCAACAAGTTAATAAAGCATGATAAAGTGAAGTAATTGAGCTCTACATCTCAACACTTTTGTCCAATTTCACCTAGGGGTAAAATTAGATAACAATTTGGTGACTCGTGGGGCCATTTTCCTGCTAAATGATCTGACCAGCTTCTTATAGCTATCTATTAGGAATGGAGTCTACATGATCAATATGAACTAATCCAACCTTTGAAAATATTGACCCTGGAATGCTCGAAACACGGATCGCATCTAGAATCGCTTCCTACTCGCACTCGCACTCTCAACTTTCATAAGAAAATCTTGAAATTTGTTTTGTGAGAGTAGAAAATTGTTTTAAAAATTGAATTTCACCCTTTCCTAACAACTGCAATCCATGACGCTTGATTGATGATAATTGATATACACCTCAACCGTTTCCTCGAAACTGATTTTTTTGGCAAGGTGAAACTTACTAAAGATTGGAGTGAAACACTTGTCAGATTGGACATCATGGAACTCTATTAAGTTCTTATTTTCTTTCTTCTTTTGATATGTTCCATCTATATTTTTTTTGAAACCCTACTAAAGGCTGGAACTAATATATGACTTGGGCTATTAGCTAATCCTTGATTGCTTGCATGAGCACTAGAAGCTTGCTGCAATTGTTCTTGGAGAGAAACATTAAAATCACCTCCTTAATTGATTTTAGTATCTCGATATTTTTTAAAATTTGGAATTTGTGCAAGTAAGCAACTATGAGCTTCCTTATTGTAGAATCTCTCTTTTTTGAAGCATGGTAAAATGAATACAAAGCATACACTAGAAGAAATAGGACATGTGCATCGACACTTAGGGGAATTAAAACCTACTCTAACAATAAAAAAATATGCACAACACTTGGAGGAATTGAAAATCCTAGACTAATATATATAAGGGTGAGAAATTCTTCCTTCTAGTAGAAATGTTTAAAATAGATTCCATTGACTGAATATGCAATTCTTCACCATCCAACTTAGCCAGCTTAGAATCCATTGCTAATTTTACATTCAATGATCATATACTAACCACTCCATATTGCATTGAACTTAGAATGCTTTTTTGGTTTTACACGATCAAAATCCCACTTCAACACCAAGTCTCCTACTTTGAATGTCCTAGCTTTAACTTTCTTTTCAAAGCTCCTCTTGATCAATGCTTGATCTTTCTCCATGGTTTGTATTACATGATTTCTTGTTTCTTCCAATTCCATCAACTTTGCATACCTGATTTCCATGGGTTTGAACTCAGCTAGTTCCAGTTGCTTCATGAGCTCTAATGTTGGAAACTCAAGTGATATAGGCAACACTACTTCCTTTATGTATACAAGCCTATATGGAGAGCTACCTATTTACCTCTTGGTTGTTATTCTATCAACCCATAAATCTGATTTGAGCTTCATGTGCTAGGTTCTTTAATTCTCATCAAGAGTTCTTCTTATGATTCTCAAAAAGTTCTTGTTCATGGACTCTTCTTGGCCATTACCCTGGGGGTAATAATTTGATGAAGTGTTAAGGTATATACAATTCTTGATAGCCCATTCAGTTATTTTTGTGCCAAAAATGCTAGTGTGTTATTTGATATAATGGTGGTAGGGACACCAAACCTTGTGACTATCCCTTCATATAAATCCAACATGTTGGATTAATTTTCCTCTTGAGTGCCACTGCTTCGGTCCATTTGGTGAAATAGTCTGCATGTTGTCAGATTATCCACTTGTGGCCTCGACTTGAATTAGGATTGATAACTCAATAAATTCAATCCCCATTGCATGAATGGATGATTCACTAAGATGGGATGAAGGGCATGATCACTAGCCTCTTCTTCCCTCTAAAGAATACACACTTTTTGTTGCATTTTTGATCCATGAATAGAAATCAATGAACACCATAGGCCAATAGTAACAAACCTTTATGATTTTGAGAGTTTTACTCATGGATCAAAGTGGCCTCCTTCTTCCCCGTCATGGAATTCTCGTAGTGTATTCTCAATTTTATTTGTTAGGACACACCTCAATAACACCTCGTTCCCATCCTTTTTGAACAAGATGTCATCAATGAGCACATACGGAATGGATTGTAATTTGAAATATATTCTCTTTGATTTTTTCCACTCTAGAGGACATAAAATTGTTTGGAGATAATGCACCATGTCTTGAGTCCAACATGGAATGGTTGCATCATTAGTTGATTGTTCTTGATCATTTTGTAGCACTAGGATAACCTCCTCTTCACCTTTTGACTCATCATATTGTTTGGAAGCTAGCTGCTCACACAAACCTTTGCAACAAACCATCTTGGTGACTTTAATTTCAATGTCATACTCCATCACACGAGTGATCCAACCTGCCCTTTTCTTGTTTGAATCCTTGTTCAGGAGAAAATCTTTGACTTGAAAAACATGAGACACTAACAATTGAATTTTTTTCTCGAGACCAAGTGTCTAAACCTCTTCAAGATCCTAATAACAATAAGAATATGTTTCTCAATGAGATAATACTTCACTTTGTAGTCTTACAGATTTGAATGAAGAATGCTATAGGCTCATCCGAACCTTCCTTATCCAAATTGTACAAAGATAGTTGAAATCATATCTAATCCTCTAAAAGCATTTAACATGAAGTTCTTGGAGAAATATGGGTTGATAAGAGTTGAGATTGCGATATTACATGCTTGATAGCCTCAAAATATCTCTGCCTTACATTTCCACATGAATGCAAGGCTCTTCTTTAACATCATCACTAATGGCTTCACAAGAGTGGAAAAATCAGGCACAAATATGTGGACACATTTTATCCTTCCTAAGAAGGTTTGGAAATATTTATTTTGACTTGGAAATGGAAGGGTTCTGATAGCTTCAACTCTCTCAGGATCAATTGTCAATCCTTCTCTTGAAAAAATATGGCCCAACAACTTTCCCTCATGTGCCAAGAAAATACATTTCTTCGGATTCAATGACACTCCAAATATTTTGCATCTCTGAAATACTTACCTAAGGTGAAAGAGATGGTCTTATGAATTCTTTGAGAAGATGGTGATATCATCTAGATATACAAGCATTATCTTGTTGATCAACCCCCTGAATGCCATATCCATAGCTCACTTAAATGGTGCTTTGACATTTGACAATATAAATGACATTTTCTTATAAGCATATGTTCCCCATTTTTTGGTGAAGACTGTCTTGAACTGATCTTCTTCCTTCACAATTATTTGATTATATCCTGAGTATCCATCTAGAAATGAAAATATTTTAGAACCAGCCACAACCTCGTAAGATTTTCTCCATTAATGGGTGTGGATAATGATCTTTCAGTGAAGCCCAATCCTAAAATTAATGACTTGATTATGGAATAAGATAGCTCACCCGCCTTGTTTATATATGTATTAGTTGAGTTCACACTAGGATCTTGACTTGGTGAAAATGACCTTCTCTCCCATGCATTGAACAACATCCTGCTGTGATTGTTGATGGAGTGGATCGATTTATTTCCATGGATTTTAACCGGTCCATTTCTTAAGAGTATCTAGGTGAATTATGCAATTATCTCATTCCTTATTTATATGACAAACTTTCCAGTCTTGTGTGTGAGTGAGATAGGCTCAGTAGCCTCACACTTCCACCAATGGCTTGCTCCTTCAACATTGATTCTTTTTGTGATGAAACATTTAAAATTTTTGGCCTTAATCAATATGAATTCAATGCTCTTCCACATGTCGCATGACTCGGTGCTCTTTAAATGAATTGATTCTTGTGAATGAGATCGTTCATTGGTGCCAAACAAATCGGTATGAAAATGGCTTGGTCCTTCTCGAAACAACTTCATGAGCTTTCTTTCCTCTAGTTCTAGCTCAGTCATGAGCTTATTTACATAATAATGCTAGCAAATTGGGTAGCTTGATTATTATGAGGATAACTCAGGCATGAGCTTATGATCACATTTGGAACCTGAAGGCACATTTCTTAATTCCTCTCCACCTCCCTTAAATTTTTGAATTTTCTGGATCCCCTAGCACCAGAGGTATGTATGGAGATATTTGAAGGCACTTTTGGGTGGAACATTGGATTTATCATTTAGTGTTGCAAGTAGGACCAACTACAATCTTCAAAACTGGATAAAATATTGAACCTCAATAAAGACCGAGAAGAGGAAAAAATTCCTCTTACAACCTTCAATTTTCTCTAAGATCCTAATCTCGCCTCAACACTTAAATCTATTTGTGTCTTCTAAAGTGCTTGATATGATATTCCCCCAAACACAAGCCTAGTCTATCATCCAATTTCACTTTGGGGTGAAATTGGATAACAAAAGGTTTGGTGGTAGGGTTTCCGAAGGGGGCAACATGGGAGCTGCAGGAACACGTCTAGAAAAGAAGGACCTACTATGACTTATAATGCAGATCCAAACAAGGTCTTGCATGATTATAACCAAAGTATACAGTGCAATGGACCAAAGCTTCGTTGGTCATCTTTTGATAGGGAAATTACATACCCACACTATAGGAATATGTGTCCTGGACATTTGAGTCCCATGTTAATGAGTCTAAATTTGAAGTCAATGCAGAAGCATTACTAGATATGCGCACTTCACTGAGCTCCAAAGAGGTAAATCTATTTCTTGATTCACAACAATTGGTTGATGAATAGGCGTGTAATGCACTAAATAAGATATCAGTGGAAGTGGAGGCCAGGATTTTTGGGTGAAATAATAGGATCAAAGCATAGAAAAGGAGATGGAAGAAAAGAATAAATAAATTATTGTGAGGGATAAGGAAATAAAGGGGAAGGAATAGATAATTGCGTAATTGAAAGATGAGTTAAGGGAGGTTGTGTGAAAGTATACCAAAAGGTGAAATTGATAGCAGACTAAATTATAATAGTGCACCTGACTTGGCCCCCATACAAGTATAAATCAGCTTTCCACTATTTAGAAGATTTGACTCGCATAATCACAATGCAGAAGCAACCCCTAACACTAGAGTCGGTGGAAGAAGTTATCACATGGCGAAATAGAGTAGGAGAAGGCACGATCGAGGTGCCCATAAATTGATACTTTTAGTTTCTTACTTTGATGAAGATCGAGGATCACATGGCATGGGTCATTAGTGTATAAATTTGAACAAGAAATCCATATATAAATATAGGATACTCACTATTTTATGAACAAATTATCATCTATCAAGGGCTAGCTAGCTGCTTAAGGAAAGGGACCGCATTTGGGCATCTTCTACATCTACATCACATAAGCATAAGGGAAAAGGGTTGTATTCTTTCTATTTCATCCACCATTTTCATCTTTACATCTAGTTATTTCCCCTACTTTTACATCATTAGCGCTTAGGGAATCCTAGGCACAAAATTACACACACAAACACATAGAACTACATTGGGTCTAGAATGTAGTGCAACACTCGATTGTAAGTCCACTATTATGAAGCTAAGTTTAGTCTAACCTATTCATATGCATTTTTATTTTTAGGAATTTGATGCTTTAAATAGGGTTTTGCAGGTAGATCTTCACATCATATCCATAGTGACATAAGAGAAAATATTGTGACAACCACGTGACAAGGATAAATGTATTGCAAATACCTTACAACACTTCCATCTTAAGATCTTGAGCTTTTCAGTAGATTACATATGCCTAGAATTTAAAGTAGGGCTCCCAAAGGCACCCCAATACTCTCACAGGTGCCCTAGCCGAGCCAAATCTCCAACTGTTGCACTTCTCAGGGTAGCATTTTCATATTTTGTCTCATCTATATCATCGGTCTATTCGAGCCTTAACACTTGTGAGGTAAGTTATATTCGGGTTAGTACCTTATCCATTATATTTCATTTATTTTAATCATTTAAATATAAAAAATAAAATATTTAGTATCTATATTTCATTTTATATTAGTTATTTCTAGTATTGTTGTTATTTATATTAACTTAAAATATAGATTCCAAATATCATATTTTAGTTCATCACTCATGGTCGGAACCTCCTAATAATTCTACAATAATATATATTTAATTTTAAAAGGGTGTAAACATATGAAATGATTCATGCTTTTTTAGGTATTGATTTAATTTTCTGACCTCTCTCTGAAATAATTATTTATATGATTATCTCTTTTGGACCTAAAACACCCTCTAAGTGGTCCTTTATGTCCTACTTTCTTATTCCCATCATTATCCTTCTTGGGATAATTGTTCATTTATTTTATCTTTTTTATTATTTAATCCAATGACCTTAATATTTATATGGAAGGGTCTCTCTTTCCCTATTTCATTCTTCCACTAATTCTTCTTGAAATTAGAAGCATTTTTAAAGAATACTGACATTTTTTATCATCTCACATGTCAGACATATCTAGAAGTTTTTTTCTATTTTATATCCTTCTCAAACACACTATCCAAAATATTTGGCCCATGTATATCTACCTCACTACCAATAGTGGGATTAAATCCCATGATGAACTTATAGATGTGAAAGTTCTCATCCTTATGGTATTAAGGGACATACTTGAGAAGTCTTGTAAACTTATCCGAGTATTCAACCAAAATGAGGTTTCCTTGTCGAATATTCTAAAAATATTTCATATTCTAATCCAAATATAACTATGGAAACCATCATTTTTTGAAGAGAATCATAGACTAATACCAAGTAACTATGATGAATACTAATCCCTTTTGGATTTCTTATCATTGCACCATGCCTAAGCCTCTCTATGAATTTTTTTAAGCTCCTATACTTCCTTTGTCTCTTTTAAAAATATCAATTTCAAAAAAAAATCATCTCTCATCCATGCCTCATCACCATCTTCGATCTTGGTAACATCAAAATTTCATGGCTTGATCTTTTTAAGATCCTTGGGCAATTTAGTGGCCAAATGAGCCTTTTTAGTTATTTTTTAAACATGTCATTTTTCCTCATGGTCAGGACATCCCTAATCATTCTACCCTCTATCTTGATCCTAACCATCTTAATTCTCCTCCTCATCATATTCTAGAGGACTATATAATTCCTTCTCCAAGCATTCATATGATCACATGTTTCATTTAGAATAGTGAGAACCTGATCAATCTTAGTTTCTTGGGCAACAATAACATTACATCATGATTATCTTACTTTTAGTTTATGTCACTAGAAAGGGTATGATCCACATCTATAGAGAGTTATCAATGTGTTAGCAAGAATCGAATGTTGAGCTCGAGCTCTTATACTAAATTGTAACAATCAAATTACACAGATAAAAAATAACGTGTTTTTTTAAAAATTTTAAAACAATATATCAATTTAATTAGTTAAAGGATTAATAAGGACATTAGTTACATTAAAAATTTATTACATCATTGTTT
Organism: Taxus wallichiana var. yunnanensis; assembly: GCA_018340775.1. Taxonomy (NCBI): domain Eukaryota; kingdom Viridiplantae; phylum Streptophyta; class Pinopsida; order Cupressales; family Taxaceae; genus Taxus; species Taxus wallichiana. The sequence goes on from CM031234.1 coordinate 1,035,866,611, forward strand.
ACTTCATTAGCTCTTGCAAGGTTACAATTTTTAAGAACATGCAACAAAATATTTATTTAATGATCCAAAATATTCCATCATAGTCTACTTCCCATAATAATCACAACAAAAGTATAGTACAACATAATGATATGACTCCATATTATTTTCTATGTACATCATAAATCATAATTAGCCAATGAAATCATTTTTATCCCTTTAATATTACTTTATAAGTCTAGATATGAATTTGAACATTTAAAACACACTTTAATAGAGTGATGCATCATTTTCATAAATATATCAAATATGCCAACTAAATAAATTTTCTATACTTTTGTAATAAAAAATTATAGCTTATCCTTTCTTTTAACTCTCAACAATTGAAGATAATCAAACTTTACAATTATTCGGATATAATAATAGGGAAACCAACTATCAAAATCTAAAGTATATTATAACTTTAATAAAAATATTTGATTATACAATATTTCGTGTCATGATATTTTAGTGTGACTAAGGGATAATATCACCAAAGTGTTTTATCTCCAACCATGGACCACAAGGGCTATCCCTTCACCTTCCAAGATGGAAATTACTCTTCAACGAAGGGAGTAGAAATTGACATCCATCTCACTATAAATCAGTAAAAGGATAACCATCTATGTATAATAAATGCTACCTTTACTTGCAAAGCATACAACAAAATGAACTAGGTGTTCCACAAGCATGTTGGTTTCCAAAATAAACATGTAGTTGTAGGAAAACATTTAAAAATAGTAATAAAAACAATCTCATTACTTTAGCTAAAGCATATTAAACTACATAGGTAGTAAAATATCTCAGTGTTTGCCAAAGACAATATGATAGGTCTCGTTCAAACATAACCATCTCAAACACATTGCTAACAATAACCGAGGAGATGAGGGTGGCCTCAAGAGGAGGAGGGAATCCCTCTTGACCCAAAATTTATCTTGATGACTAAATACAAGAAATCCTAAATAAATATCAATTGTCATGCATGGAGGTGCATGCAAGCACACACATGTATGAATCTCCGTGTACTACTAAGTTCATATAACAATCCAATTTATCAATTTACTACATAACAAGATTGAATCAATTTTTTTGCTAAAACAATCATGATTTTCTTCTACATAATAAAAAATATTAGTGTACAACTTAATACGCTTTTTACGTGAATAAACTACTCATAATTAGGACTACAAGAAGTTTGAGGCCGGTTCGATGGAGAAAATGCGTGTGGTTAATGTGAGCAGGGAGGGATTCGAGTACCAGGAGGACCTCCAGGGGCAGAAGGTTGTTGCGCAGGGTTCCGGCTGAGTATTGGGAGGTGCTCGGGCTAGGGAGGGAGTGCAGGATAGAGCTGAATGGGAGAAGGTGGAAGCTGTTATGCGCCCTAACCCTAGGGCTTCAAAATGAAAATATTTCTTGAAAGCTGGGGGGCACGAGAAGGAATGGTGAGTGGAACCGAGGGGTGGAGATTCAGGCAACCATGGCTCGGGGCATCATCAGAAGGCTTCTTCCTTCAAGGAGGCACTAGGAAAACAGGGGCGACAGTTCCTCGGGCATACATACAGCTAAAACCCAGGCATACTTGGTCGATCTAGCCGAGGACATCCCTTCCCTCACTATAGAAAATCCAGAAGTTGAAGAATATTTCAAAAATTTAACACGGATGTGGTGGTGGGCAGGTTTAATGGATTTTGGCCTTCCTCCATAGCTCTGTACCAGTGGGTCTTCGAAAATTGGACCAATAAATGTGAAATATCTCTCTGCTCCAAGGGTTTTTTCATTGTCCATTTTAGGGAAATGAAGATTACCAACAGTGTTTGACAGAGGGACCCTAGTTCTGGGACATGCAGGTCTATTCATCACTCCATGGTTCCCATATTTTAATCAATACTTATTCAGTGACCAAAACACCAGTTTGGGTCAAGCTTCCTAACCTTCCCTTACATTTGTGGTATGCCTGGAAGATATTGGAAATGTCTTGGGAAAATTTATAAAAGAGGATATGAATAGAACACATTCGGGCCTGTGTTCGTTTGCTTGAATTTGCATTGAACTTGATTTAAGCAAAGGATTACCTGATCAATCAACCTTAAGTTTGGTAATTTTTAGCACACCCAGGTCTTAGATTATGAGAATACCACATTCCAATGTAGACTGTGCAGAAATGCAGGGCATTTACAAGCCTCCTGTCCCTTCAATAAGAATCAAAAATATGAAAAAGAAAATGGATCAAAATCTTCAAACGGATGGGGTTCTGTAAACCCAGATTTGGTTTTTGCATCAAAATTTAAAGATAATCTGTATAATCCTTCCTCCGATGGTAAAATGGTGACAGAGAAAAATGATACAGAGATGGGATTTCAGGAAGAAAACTTGGTTGGAGGTGGCATAAAAAGGGGACATACTTCAGAAAGTTTGGAATTGGATCAGGATTCTGTGCCAGGTAATTTGATGGCGTTGGCAAACCCCAGTGATCTTGCACTGGTTATCTCATCTGACCTTGGAAAATGGAAAGAAGTAAAGAGGCGTAAAAATAAAAAAGGATGCATGGGTAGCATTGATGATTATTTTCCATCCCAGGGGGAAGTAATTTAAGGATTTCTCTATCTTTGGTAAAGTCAGTATGCAACTATTTTTTGGCTTTTGTAGCCCTTTTGTTTTCCAGAGGATTTAGCCTCTTCTTTTAAATAGGGAACGGGTCCCTTCAACCCGCTTTATCAATAAAAATATGCTTTTATGCATACCAACAATGTACCAAGTACAAAAATATAAATCCAAAACTTACTAAAATTTCACAAGTGACTTCATAACAACTAGAAATTAGAGATCTATTTTTCAACAAAATACTCTTATTATAATAAATGGAAGTTTAGATAAATAACATAATAAATAACTACATAGGAAAGAGTTATCTCCCTAGATCTTACTATTTTTGTAACCAAAGGAAGTTTATGAAAATGAATAAATCCATTACACAATTTTAAAAAAAAACACTTTGATTAAAGCCAAAGAGGACAATCATAAAACATAGAATTTTTAATTGTAAAGAAGGGATATGCTCTCCACTTCCTTGGGTACCCTAAGGTATAACTTTACTTCTTTATGGAATCTCGTTAAATAATGAAACAACACAACTCTTCTTTTATTGTCAATAGTTTAAGTCATCACTACTTTAGTTATTAAGTTATAAAAATTCCCTTACTATAAAAGAAGCCTAACAACTTCAAGTACAACTTGTTTAGACCTTGTCGATTAATAACCAATAATTAACAGTTCTCCTTAATTCACATATTTTCTTACAAAACAAAGTAAGATGATGATTCTATTAATTCATTCATCGAATTCATAACAAAATTGGACCTCGCAATATGTTAAGAATTTTTTTCGGAATAAAATAAAGCCATAGCTAAAAATACAATAGCTCTTATAATTATTGCCTTGAGTTTGTATGAATAAATGATTTCAACATAGAATGAGACAAGGTCCCTAATGAAATGGGTACCTCTTCCCAAGTGTTATTACATTTTAATCAATTGATTGTTTGTAAAGCTAATAGTCTTATTGTATTCTTTATGTATAAACTCCACATCCATGAAGTTTCTTAAAAAACTATTAAGACATATAATAAGGCCAAGGAGTTATCTAATGACCAAAATGACCATTAATTATTATTTCTAAATTCATGGGACAACAACAATCCCTTAATGGGTCAATTTGAGCTTGACCCTTTCAAAATTGAATTAAAAATGGAAATAGATCTTATAATCAACAAGACAATGCAATAAAAACTAGTTTGTTGGAAGTGATTCACAATCGAGGATTGGGACTAGATAGGATCAAATTCACAAAGAAGAAATTTGTATGGAGTAGTGAGATCCAAAAACACTCAAGAGAAGAAAACAAATCTTCATTCATTCATGTATAAGCCAATTAGCCAAAATATGTACATGAGGTTACATTATATAGTGAGAAATTAGGTCACCTAAAAAGGTAACTAACTCAACTCATAATTAGAAAATGACTTAAAGTACATTCCCCTAATAACCCATGATTAACCTAAGAAAGCTAATCAGAGCATGTAGGTAAAACCTACACCAACACCCACCTCTTAAGCATATCGTAGGTGGGTATTGAAAAAAAGTCCTAATGAGGTATTCATGTACAATGAAAATATCTCATAAAGCATTTAAAAGGAGAAAACCCAGTATGAAACAACTCTTCCCTAAAAGAGAGAAAGGAAAAGAAGGTAGGACTAGAAATCCCCACTTAAAGCTACAACATCTTGTACTCATCCCCTTTACGGATAATGAGTCTCCCAAGTGATTGTGGATCAAAAGAAGGAGCAATGAAGTGTATGTTAGATTTTCCAAAGATTGGAATTATGTTCCTATTAGTGAAATAATTTTTCGTATGGAAAATTATGTGTTTCCACCAACGCTCATGGGGCTATGCCCCTCCTTATGTATGGGGAAGCTCCCATTATTGAATGTAATTATCCTAATCCTATATAAATGTTGTGGGGTGGAAAAATAGGTCGGGGATCACACACGAGCACTTCATTGAACCTATGACAAAGTACTTGTATGGGGTGCAAGGGAGGAAATTGCAGTGATGAGAGATAAAGGAGATAAATTAGGAAATGAAAGGTTATTGTTATGATTAGGTGCGAGCAGAGTTCACAACTAATAACTGGAGTAGTTCAAAATTGAATTAGAGGAAAGAAACAATGTAAGCCATTAGTGATACTAAAAAATTAAACACACATAATTCCTTAGATTCATCTATTGAGGATGAAAAGTTACTTCTTGATCATGATCCTTGTAAAGTGCAAAAATAAAGAGAATAGAGGGAAACATGAGAAATGGAAATGGAAGAAATGTAGCTTTTATTTATTGTATTGGTGATACTAAGTTCAACATCCAAACCAAAATCCAAAATTGCAAGAGAATAAAGTCAAATTTTAGGGTCCTTTGGAATGAAGAATCCATCCCAACTTATAACGTTATGAATTGACCTTTCATCTACCCCCACATGACTCTTCATGATCTCATTCAACTTGTGACTTTACATCTTTCTAGAAAATGAGAAATAAGTTCCCTTTTTATAAATCAAAGGGAATTTTTTCAATTCAAATTTAGATAGTCACTTAAGTGAATGATGCAAAATACCATGATTGGGTATAATGGAGAATTAGAAATGGGGGAGAAGAAAGAGGGATAAGGAGAGAGGAGGAGGAAGGAGTTGACATATCTCGATGAAGAACTTGTTGATTCATGATTCTTGATGAAAAATTTATGAAACATGATCCTTTTCCTTGAATTCCTTGCTGAATTGAACTACTATTGATTTTAACTTATCTACCTCTAGAATGAAAATGCAGCTCAACATCTTGATCCATACCTCGGGAACCTCATTAATCTTATTGCATTGACTGTGCCATCTTTCGTTACCTTTTGCAATTGTGGAAATGGAACTTATGATGTTGTTCAGGGATTCTAAGTTATCTTCATTGAAGAAAAGAGAGTACATTGCCTCTTTCTTAACTAGTTCCTGGAAGGAAACAATGAGTTCTTCCGATGATGAATTTTTAGTCGGTGGGAAACCAAGTTTTTGAACATATTGTAAACATCATTCAAGATATAAAATCAAGTTGTTCACAAAATTCAAGTTTGGAGATGCCATCCACTATCATATCATATCTTTCATCAATGATGCGGACCCAAATCAAGACAAGTTCTCGACAACTGATGCAAACACATTCTTACTCACAAGGGTGTGAGAGTTGAAGGAGCTCATCTCATACACAAGTGGGAACACCTCATCCCAATGGATCTTATCTTTTACAATCTCCTCCTTTTCTTTCTTCACTTCATTAAGATGGAAAGAATGTACTTGATTAGAGAGATGACCTCTGAAAACACTATCTTACCTCTCTCAATGATATTCTCAATCCACTTCTCGTTAGCCTTCCCCTGCATCATGTAACCTTGTGCTTTCTTGATCACCTTAGGATCAACAATGATAATCATACGAATGTATTTTACATGAAGATAAAATGTTGAATCGGGCTCCAAGAAGGGTTGAATGTGAGCATTGAGAGTTTTTACCTATTCCTCCAATTTCTCAATTGTTCACTTGTATTCTTCATTCTAAGAAAGGATGTAAGAAGATAATTCCTTGAATAGATGAGGATCATCCTCATGTGAATTTTGACCCAATGAGATGTGGATCAACTCATAGTCTGATGGAATCATCCCCTCAATATGATTTTCAATCTTAATCCTAACAACTTCCACATATTAGTTACTTGAGGTGCCACTAAAGAAGTGGGAAGTTGTCAGGCATTCTTCCTTTTCTTGAATTTCAAGGTTCTTGATATTTCTTTGAGGTCATACATGATAGCTTTCTACATTGTTCTCATCTCACTCTTGAGAATTTCTTGAATCCATGGGAATGGATTTGTAGGATTTGACATGATATTCATGTTGTTGCGAGACTCACAAAGCTTCCCTGGATGCGAGATCGGGGTTCTAGGTTGATAACTCTAGCATCCAGGTGTGATTGCACAACATGGAAACCTCTCTCCAGCGTGGGGACTTGTGAAACCGAGAGAGGAATCTCAGTTAGAGGCTGGTTCCTCAAACTCCTCTAATTTAGATCTATATTTTGCAAAACTACGAGGTTTAGATCTAATCCTATTCTAACTTGCGAGGAGACAAAGGGGTAGAAGTGCAAAAATTGAAACTAACTAAAGATGGTGATGCACCAAAAGGAGTGGTGAAACATATTTGTCATGCAAATAGACACAGACCAAAGTTCACAACATAAAACATACACAGACTGATAATGTATAATTTAGTATCTGAAATCAAGCAAATAATACAAACAGAGGATTGAAACCCATTCACAGAGCTTGCATTATCATTTCAATGTCAAAAAAACACATTACACCCTCAGAGAGGTAAAAGAAAACTGTTACAATCCTTGGAGAGGTCTGATCCTTCATCAATCACTTGTTGGCGGTGAAAGAAGAAGTCTGCTATGCCCAAAAAATGTTCCCCCTTTCGGAATGAGCCAAATCTGGCTTTTTACATTGCATGGGTCGAACCCAGGAGACAGAAAACGTACAAAGGCATGGGAGCCCATTCTTTCTTGACTACAGGTGCATTAAAATAGCATGGGGGACCTTACAAACCCATACCCTGTCACTTTGACCGGATTACAAGAGAATGCGACCCATTCTGCATTAAATCTGGTCGCTGGAATGTCATTTCTGGCCATGAACACGCGTCAGATCTGTTTCTTGATTTTATCCCTCCAGACTACTCCAAAATGCAAGATTGACCCCGGAATCATGTAGAGAATTTCACCAGCTTTCCGTTGATATAAAGAATGTGCAAATCCGAGCTTTGGATCGAAAGTTATGGCGATCTGAAGATTTAGGCAGGCCTGAAAAACAGTGAAAATGCGTTTTGAAATCTTTCCCGCGCTCTCGCCACCTAGGATGACACATGGCATTTGCTGATTGGACGAGCAATTCTCTCTCCTCTGCCTTTCGTGGGCTTTCCTTTTGAAATTTTCTTGTGGGCCCTAGCTGGGACACGTGGCACTATCCCATTGGTTCGGGCCAGTGCTCGAAACTTCACCCTTTGACTTTTTGACTTTTTCCCCGTGACACGTGTCATGATTTCATTGGTTCTTGGCCTCACGCCGCTGTTTCAGTGCCCTTCACGTCTTTATGTCCCGGATGTCCCAGAAGGCTTGGCGGACAAATTCTTCTGGTTCACCCGATTCGGCCGATTCGCGTCCTCGCGGCCCAGATGTCCCAAACTGTTTCCGGACTGTTTGTTCCCATTTCACCTGGTTCGGCCGGTTCACGCCTTTTTGTCCCACTTGTCCCACTTTGCTTCGGACTGTTTGTTCCCATTTCGGCCGAACCGGCCGGTTCGGGTATCTTTGTCCCAGATGTCCCAAAGCAGTTAGTGTGAAAGTTCTCTTTTCGGCCGGATCGGCTTCGCGCCGCCGTCGCCACATCCCGAGATGTCCCTGTTCTTTCTTGGGCGCTCGCTTGAGGCTTTTCGGCCGATCCGCGCCTTGACGTCCCAAATGTCCCAGTTGCTCCTAGGACTAGGACTTAGCTGATTTTCACAATTTTTTCTGGATCAACCTATTTTCCTTCTCGACCTTTTTTCCGCATTTTCTCGAGCTTGTTCTTTTCGGCTGCAGACGGAGGAGAGTTAGAAAATTTCTGAAGGGACCCTAGAAACTTGATTTTTCTTTAAATCAATCAATTTTCTGGGACTTGAATATTCGATGCGAGTTATCAAATTTACCACTCGGGGTGAATTTTGGATAACAATTGGCGACTCGGTAGGTCATCCGCCTCGCTAGATGAAAAGACCCGGTTACTGAAGCAATCCATTGGGCATGGAGTCATCAAATATTTTGTTTAGAATCCAAGCGACTCTGAAGCAATCCATTGGGCATGGAGTCATCAAATATTTTGTTTAGAATCCAAACTGACTCAGAATGTGCAAGGAGGAAGATGGAATGCCACCGATGAAAGCAAAGACATGCTAAACATCTCCATGGATGACAAAGTCAAAAGTGCCCGAGCACTTAGGGAAAACAAAACTAACCTCTGACATAAGAAACAATGTGCACAAGCACTTAGAGGAAAGGAAATCTAATCTAATATTTACAGATGTAGTGAACCTTCCTCTAGAAGCAACGCTTGAGATAGATTCCATTTACTGGAATGCAGCTTCACCATCCAATGAGGCCAATTGGAAAGCATTGTTGTTCTTGCACTTTGTGACCATGTATGGGCCACTCCAAATGGCATCAAATTTTGAATGCCTTCCCGGTTTTTCTCTGTCCACATCCCATTTCAACACTAGATCTCCTACTTGAAAAGATCTATCTTTGGCCTTCCTATCAAAGGTCTTCTTGATCAAAGCTTGATCCTTTTCCATTGCTTGGGATGCCTGATCTCTGATCTCTTGCAGCTCCATCAATTCTGCATACCTCACCTCCATGGGCTCAAACTCTAGCAACTCCAGCTGTTTCATGAGTTCCAATGTTGGCAACTCAAGTGACATGGGCAAGATTGCCTCTCTTCCGTAGACAAGCCTAAATGGAGAGTTACCCGTGGATCTTTTGGGAGTTATCCTATCAGCCCATAAGGCTGATTTCAGCTTGGTATGCCAAGACCTTTGATTCTCATCAAGAGTCCTCCTAATGATCTTCAACAAGTTCTTGTTTGTAGACTCCTAAGCCGGCCATTACCTTGAGGGTAATAGTTTGATGAAGTGCTTAGGTAAATACCGTTCTTGGCTGACCCACTCAATCACCCTAGATCCAATGAATGCCAATGCATTATCAGAAATTATTGTGGTAGGTACACCAAATCTGGTTGTTATCTACTCATAAAAGTCTAAGATGTTAGACTCATTTGCCTCTTTGAGTGCTCTTTGTCATCCATTTGGTGAAGTAGTACAGGTCATCAAAATCCATTTGTGCCCTTGGCTCGAATTGGGATTGATGGCTCCAATGAAGTCAAGTCCCCACTGCATGAATGGCTGATCTACTGTAATTGGATGTAATGGAAGGGCAGCGAGTCTCTCTTTTCCTGTGAAGAATGCACAATTCTTACACCTCTTGATCCATGCATAGCAATCACTAAAGATTCTAGGCCAATAATAACCAGCCTTCATGATTTTTAGAGCTGTCACTCTCGGTGCAAAATGGCCACCAGATGGTCCATTATGAAATTCTTCTAATACCCTTTGGATCTGACTGTGCTAATGCATCTCAGCAGCACTCCATTCACATCTTTCTTGAACAAAACTCCATCAACAATGGCGTACGGGACAGCCTGCAATCTGAAATGTCTCCTTTGGGTCTTGCTCATCTCTGGAGGGCATAGGCCTGTTTGTAGGAAGTGCATAATGCCTTGGGTCCAGCAAGGAGTCGGGGCAGCATTGTTCTTCTTTTTCACACTCCACTGGCTCATAGGTCATCTTGAACTATAAAAACAGCCTCTTCTTCATTGCATACTTCTTTTGCTTTCCCAAAACCAGCTGTTCACACAATCCTTTCCCTCTTACCAGCTTGGTGATCTTGATCTCAATGTCATACTCCATGACATGGGTGATCCAACCTGCCCTTTTCTCATTCAAATCCTTGTTGAGGAGGAAGTCCTTAACCCTGCATGTGAGACAAGCAACCTGGACCTTGTTGTTTGAGACTAAATGCTTGAATTTCTTCAAGCTCCACGATTACTTGCAAGCACATGTTTTTCAATAAAAGAGTACCTCACTTCGCAGTCATCTAGGCTCTGGCTGAAGAAGGAAATCGATTGTTCATCATTATCTTTGTTCTGCTGTATCAGAATGGCAGAAATAGTGTCATCACCTCCAAATGCATAGAGGATGAAATCCTTGGAAAATTCAGGTTGATGAGAGTGGGTGCTCTGGGAGATGGCTTCTTTGATTGCTTCAAACTCTCCTTACCTTCGTCGTCCATTTGAAAGCCATGCTTTTCTTTAACATTTTGGTGATGGGCTTGACAAGGGCTGCAAAATCGGGACAAACCTCCGAACAAAGTTTATCCTTCCCGGGAAACTCAAGGGATTTCTTGTGGGTTGGCAATGGTAGAGCTCTTATGGCTTCAACCCTCTCTAGATCAATCGCTAATCCTTCCTCGGAGACAATATGGCGAGCTTCCCTTCATGTGCAAGAAAGATGCACTTCTTAGGATTCAAAGACACTCAAACTTTCTACACCTCTGAAACACTTGTCTGAGGTGAAAGAGATGGTCTACTGCATTCTTTGAGAAGAAAGTGATATCATCTAGATATACCAGCACTATCTTGTTGATCAAGCCTTTGAATGCCATATCCATAGCTCATTTGGAATGTTGCTCCTGGCGTTAGAGCAGTCAAATGGCATCTTCTTGTAAGCATATGTGCCCCATTTGGTTGTGAAGGTTGTCTTGAACTGGTCTTCCTCCTTTACCATAATCTGATTGAAGCCTGAGTAACCATCAAGTAGCGAAAACCTTTCTGAACCAGCTACGACTTGTAATATTTTCTCCATGGAAGGGAGTGGATAATGGTCCTTGAGAGAGGCTCTATTCAAATCTCCTCAAGTCAACACATAGCCTGATCTCTCCACTCTTTTTTCTGACTGGAACTAAGTTGGCAACCCAACTAGAATGCTTGATTGGGAATATAATTGCTGACTCAATCAGCTTGTCCAATTCTTTCCTCATGAGAGGCTCCATGTGTGGATTGACTAATCTCTTTCTGCACTTTGTGACAGGGCTTAGTATTTGGATCCAATTCAATGGTATGCTGAGCTAAGTTGGGATTGAAACCTTTCAAGTCTTCATAGCTCCAAGCAAACACGTCAGGGAATTCTTGACATAGCTGTATGAACTCACACCTTTCTTGCTCAATTGTCATCTTTCCATTTGCGTAACCAGGCTTGTTGTCTTCTACCACAGAGATGGATACCGAATCTTCTCTCTTGACACTGAATGTTTGCTTTCTCCTTTCCTAAGCTGATCATTGGGGTTGAAA
>CM031234.1:1035878309-1035977142 GCA_018340775.1 Taxus wallichiana var. yunnanensis
ATTATCATGTCCATGCTTTGAAGTGGGGGATGTAGGTGATTGCGTGTGGTCTGAAGGAAATTGTGAAAAATAGGGTATAGAACTCCCTGCTTGTGCTAAAGTGAAAATGTCATAATTTTGTGTCGATTCGTCCTCCTCCTCTATTAGAGTAAAGGGGATGCGGATGTCAAGATCATTAGTGAGGTGGGTATAGTGAAGTGTATAGATATAGGAAGTATTTTTGGGTGAAGTGAAGCTGATTACAACTCTTCCCATATTTTGGCATATATTTAGTAAGATAAGTTTCTTGTAATCATCATGAGAGTCCACTGTTGGAAGAATTATCATGGATTGGTTCCTCATGTACTTTTTTCAAGACTTATCATCAAAATATCCTAGTTTAAAATCTTAAAATCATAGAATGAATTCATCTAATTTATATATATCTTCTTTTATACATATAATGTTTGTGATACATAAGTTAGTGAATTAGAATACCCAAATACTATATTTTGGCATAACCTAAGGACCGCTAAGATCTTAATACCTCAATTTAGTTTTTAAATCCTAACTACCTAGGTTCCAACGATTATATGGTTGAATAACCTAGTGGTCACTAAGCTTTCGGAAATCGATGGTCAGGATGTTGTATTGATTTAGAATAACTCTAAAAGTTGTAAATGACTTGATTGACAAAATATATTAATTTAAAATAACATATCATGTTTGTAATACATAACCTAGAAAATTGAATACCCAAATAATATGTTGTGGAATAACCTAGCAGGCTTGGTTACTAAGATCTTAATACTAGTATTCACTAAGATCATATTATTATGTTTTGGCTAGGTAAAATTCAAATTGGAGCATTAATCATGTCTATAGGGAAGAAAATCACGTCGCCGATCTTCTTGCTAATGTGGAAATCATGGTCTAGATGCTACATTGATTTCAAATAACTCTGAATTTATCATTGATCGACTTAATTTCTCACGAAGAGAAAACACAACTTTATCTCACAATATTTAATATTGGTGGTCACGCTAACTTATATTTTATATGGTCGTTGATTTCCTCTCCTCACTCTTCCTTATTTTCATTCTTGGGCTGGCGTAATATGGGTTTCTTGGGTTTTCCATTCATCACTCTACACGGTGAGTGGTGGGAAATGGATTTCTCTTTGGTCATTTCCACAGGGTGCCTCCAATAAGTTTTCTGATATGATTCAATATACAAGGATGAAGCTATCAGCGTGTGTTAGGTGAATCCTGGAATCACATGGCGTAGAAATAGTCATTCATAGTGTCTCCTGCTTCATCCGATATGGCGGATTACTATTGAAGAATATTTATTTATTCTCCTTGATTGAGTGAGGAATTGGTTAGGTGTCATATCCACCCTTTTTCATGGTGAAAGAGGTGGCATGGAAATTGGTTTCTAAGTGCGGGGTTAATTGGCTTGGCGAAAATTACCTCCTTTATCGGATATTTCATGCTCATTTTCTAGTTGATTGGACCATTGATCATATTACCCCATCTGTGCTTTACGTAAGGTCATGTTCCAATTGATTCCTTTCATTGATCATCTTGATGCCTTTCAAGATCATGCCATGAAGCCTTTCAACTCTTTCTTGGTAAGGCTTGAAGGTCATCGATGAGGTGGTGGCATAGGTCATGGCGAGGTGGATGTTAAGGGAGAAACAATGATGAAGAGCTTGAAAACTCAAATCGTATGGATCCATTCATGTGACACCGTAAGGGGTGGTGGCTCCTTTTATCGATGTCTGAATCTCTCTTTCAACTCATTTTTGGTTATGGTCATGTGTTTTTGTGTTCATTTTGGATCTTCCATTAGTTATTTTGGCATGTCTCTTTTCTCGGTGTGCTCCATTTTGTGGGGTTTATGATTTTGTTTTTGTTTGGATCTTGTTCGGTTTATTATTGTAAGGGTGGGGTCCCATAACCCTCTTATTCAAATCTCCGGTCAAAAGCATTTAAAATATAAATAAATATATATATATATATTTTTCTTTTATTGAAACCTAGAGACTTCTAAGATCTAAATATTATGTTGTGTCATAAACTAGCAAGATGCTAAGCTCAAAATATAATTGGGTTATATTGTGGCATAATCTATTGGTTGTAAACTTTTAATACCTAAATTTAGTTTTAAATCCTAACTACCTCTAGGTTCCAATGATTATACGGTAGCATAACCTAGCTAGTGTGCACTAAGCTCAAAATATCTTAATTTAAATTAACATATCATGTTTGTGATTCATAACCTAGTAATTGAATACCCAAATAATATGTTTTGAATAACCTAGTGGCCATTCTTAATAAGATTCACTAAGATCATATTATTATGTTGCATAACCTACCTACCGTTATGCTTATAATATCTTACTTTCTTTTATTGAAACCTAGAGACTTCTAAGATCCAAATATTATGTTGTGTCATAAGCTAGCAGATGCTAAGCTCAAAATATAATTGGGTTATATTGTGGCATAACCTAGTGGCCACTAAGCTCTTAATACCTCAATTTAGTTTTTAAATCCTAACTACCACTAGGTTCCAACAATTATATGGTAACATAACCTAGTGGGTGCTAAGCTCAAAATATCTTAATTTAAAATAAAATATCATTTTTGATACATAACCTAGTGAATTGAATACCCAAATAATATGTTATGGAATAACCTAGTAGTTGCTAAGCTCTTAATACCAGTATTCACTAAGATCGTATTATTATGTTGCATAACCTACCCGCCGCTATGCTTATAATATCTTACTTTATTTTACTGAAACCTAGAGACTTCTAAGATCCAAATATTATGTTGTGTCATAAGCTAGTGAAGATGCTAAGCTCAAAATATAATTGGGTAACTAGATAGATTATAACGCCCACTAAGCTCAAAATATTATATTGTGGAAGTACCTAGTGCCCACTTAGCTGAAACTATTTTAATTTAATTTGTTTAATCCAACCCACCATAAGGTCTTAATGCTATACAATGTGATATACTTGATGAATCCTAATGGCCACTAAGCTATTCTTAGTCATAAAGAAAGTGATCGCTTGACCCAAAAAAGTGTGTTGCCTAAAAATAACAAAGCATATTTAACATGAGAGAAATAAAAATCAATCTTGACCCAAAAAAGTGTGTTGCCTATAACAAAATCCACCTATCCTTGAGTCCACAAAGGTAAATGAAGACTTCATCCAAATAAGAATTATAGCCTAGTGGTCACTAGAGTAGGCAACATTTTTCATTTAGATCATATTAAAAAGGATTTTATATAAATGGTAAAAAATAAATCTAGAATTTATATAATAGTATATGTATAGACTTGGACTTGTTGTACCCTAGCGACCACTAAGATATACTTAAAGGTAAATATTTTTACATTTAGGACAAGAAAAGAAACTGGACTAACGAACAAGAAGTTATACTACAAGTTTTTAAATACAACGTGATCTACTCGTTGCACCCTAGCGGCCACTAAGCTATTCCTAAAGGTAAATATATCATGTTCATAAATGTTATACATCTAAATTCTTAATGTTTTCTAGAAATCATATTGAAAAGCTATAAAAGATAAAAATAAATTTGGCATTTATATAATGGATACATAAATATACGTGTAAAATTGTATCTTTAATATGTTATACAGGTAAACATATAGTTTTATCTAGTTCTTACAAGATTCTAGCAGAATTATTTTACAGTTATGAAAAATATGGAAACTCGGAATTGAGTATGAGAATCTATAAAAAAAGATTTTATAATTTACATATGATTCATCTACTCGTTGCATCCTAGCGGCGGTGATAATCTATTATTAAAGGTAAATATATCATGTTCATAATGAAGTTGTTTTATAAATCTAAATTGTTAATCTTTGTGAAATATAACAACAAACAAAGAACAAAAGTGATCGCTAGGACCAAAAATGTTGTGTTTCCTATATAAAAAAATTGATCCATGGGGCCAAGGAATACAATGCTTTTTCCAAATTAGAATTATAGCCTAGCAGATGCTAGGGTAGACAACTTTTCCTATGGTAGAGTTTATTCATAGAAAAAAATCATATTGAAAAGATACAAATGATAAAAAATAAATCCATAATTTATATAATGGATATATAAATATACATGTAGAATCATGTATGTAATTCAAATAGAATTGGGGTTTCGTAAATAGGTTGTCAAACAACCAATTATATCATGGAAGCCTCAAAGCTATGTTAATTTTTGGCATAGATTAGTGGGCTCAAAAGGAATAATATATTAATTATAAAATGCATATTGATTAAAATTATATTTAATAATATTATTGCATATATAATGTGTTTAACTTCCAATGTACATACCATAAAAATGATGAAGACATTACATTTGGTTAATTCTACATGGAAACACATATATAATTGGAAATAATTATCATACAATTGAATTCTTAATATAGTTTTATAGTTTTGAATTAATTTTTAACCTCATATATTTTCCTAAAATATCTAAGTGACAACCATGTAAAAAATGTAATATGCATTAATTAGTGAGGTTTTATTTGCATCATCTTGATGAAAAACATTAAACTATTTTTAGTTCTCCCACCAAAATAATATTAAAAATAAGGTGACTATTCTAGAAGCTATCATTATCCTAAAAAAAATCACATAGGAACAAGAACAAAAATTCAAAACAAAATAGCCAAAGAGAGACATAGAATGGTGGAAATGGGAAAGCATTAAACATAGAGATAAATACTAGAGAAAAAAGTGATTAAAATTTCTTTTCATTAACAAAAAAAAGTGATTTTCATGAAGAACAAGGTAGTTTGGCATGGAGATCAAAAGAAACTGGAAAGCAAGGCTTGATTGTGAGAGCATGATTCAGTAGGACAAAGCAGGGCTTGTGTGGATCACGATTGGACTATCATGCAAAACACATGAACCAATCGACTACTAAAGAAACTAATAGATCACAATAAAAAAAGGTACACATTACTATAAATACCTAGTTTAGTAATATCTAGGATTATTTCATGCTTTATGTTGTCTGTGAAACCTCCATCTACTATCTCATTCAAACAATCATCATGATTCTTTTCAACCTCTTTTTATCCTCCTTCATGTGTGTCCTTTGTGTGCATCCTTTATGAACTTATTTTATGTGCATTTCTCTATGAAACAAGATTATAATCGCATGCAAAAAAACTAGGATTCAAACACTCAACCCTGTAATCTATGGTCCACACGTATGTTTTTTTATTTTGAAGACATGCTTTTCTAATTGACCAAAAAATATTGAAACCCTACTCAATATTTCTCCAAGGTATTTAATAATTTGTTTAGCACATTCCATGAAATAAATTTCAAAAATAGAAAAAGAGCGGGATACAAAAATTTGAAATTTTCACTTTCCCCCTCTAAAAGCAAAAGGGCGGGCTATTGAAATTTCAAATATCCAAAACTTGCCCCTCTAAAAAAAAATGGGGAATTCGAAATTTCAAATATTTTTATTTTTCCATGGTTTAAAAATTAAAAACTAAACATTTTTCATTTTCTATAGCCTATAATAATATAAACATAATAACAAATATATTATACAACATATAATTGAACCAAGCATAGCAAAAAAATATATTAAAAAATAGAAGAAATAAATCCTAAACATAGTTTTGAAGATTATTAGAATAATATACAAACATTTACATTCCATTCTTTATCAAAATCAATTTCTACATTGTTAGATATAGTGTGCACTAATTTAAATTAATTATCCAATGAAAATGTGCCACGTGGCAAGTTTGAACAAGCTATTTCGGATACATAATAAGGCTAGCGATCCAAGACTTACAGTTAGTGTTATTGTACAACTATTTTCAAAATAAGAAATGTTTGAGCCTAGGGTCTGATATGTCATTTTATGTAATAAGTAAAGGAGCTTAGTGAATGCTAAGCATTTTCTTTGTTAAGAAATGATGTGAAATATGTCTTGAAAACCATGTATCTTATGGCAACTACATACTAAGCCTAGATAATCCACAACTTTATAGAGATTGTTTAAAATGAGAAGAGGTAAAGGTAGGAGCCTAGTCGACCACTAAGCTAAACCATGATTTATTATTTTATGTCTACTTTCAAAATAAGAAACTTTTGAGCTTAGGGTCTAAAATTCATTTATCAATAAGTAAAGGAGCTTAGTGGATGCTAAGCATTTTCTTTGATAGGAAATGATGTGAAGTATGAGTTGAAAACCATGTATCTCATTGGAACTACATACCAAGGCTAGGGATCCAAAATTGTAAAGATAGTGTTTAAATTGAGAAGAGGTAAAGGTATGAGCCTAATAAGCCACTAAGCTATACCATGATTTGTTGTTATTTTATGGCTATTTTCAAAATAAGAAACTTT
This sequence comes from Taxus wallichiana var. yunnanensis, assembly GCA_018340775.1. NCBI lineage: Eukaryota > Viridiplantae > Streptophyta > Pinopsida > Cupressales > Taxaceae > Taxus > Taxus wallichiana. The sequence goes on from CM031234.1 coordinate 1,035,884,709, forward strand.
TGAGACTAGGGTCTGATATGTCATTTCTACTAAGCTAAACCGTGATTTATTATTTTATGTCTACTTTCAAAATAAGAAACTTTTGAGCTTAGGGTCTGAAATGCCATTTTTGTCAATAAGTAAAGGAGCTTAGTGGTGCTAAGCATTTTATTTGATAGGAAATGATGTGAAGTATGAGTTAAAAACCATGTATCTCATTGGAACTACATACCAAGGCTAGGGATCCAAAACTGTAAAGATAGTGTTTAAATTGAGAAGAGGTAAAGGTATGAGCCTAGTGGCCATAAGCTATACCATGATTTGTTGTTATTTTATGGCTATTTTCAAAATAAGAAACTTTTGAGACTAGGGTCTGATATGTCATTTCTACTAAGCTAAATTGTGATTTATTATTTTATGTCTACTTTCAAAATAAGAAAATTTTGAGCTTAGGGTCTGAAATGTCATTTATGTCAATAAGTAAAGGAGCTTAGGAGCACTAAGCATTTTCTTTAATAGGAAATGATGTGAAGTATGAGTTGAAAACCATGTATCTCATTGGAACTACATACCAAGGCTAGGGATCCAAAACTGTAAAGATAGTGTTTAAAATGAGAAGAGGTAAAGGTATGATCCTAACGGATCACTAAGCTATACCATGATTTGTTGTTATTTTATGGCTATTTTCAAAATAAGAAAATTTTGAGACTAGGGTATGATATGCCATTTTTTTAATAAGTAAAGGATCTTAGCATAAAGCTAAGTATTTTCTTTTATTGTAAATGATATAAAATATGAGTTGAAAACTATGTATCTTATGGGAACTACATATTTAGGCTAACAATCCAAAACTGTAAAGATAGTGTTTATATTGATAAGAGGTAAAGGTAGGAGCCTAGGTAAAGGTAGGAGCCTAGCTTGAATTTATACCATTTAATTCAATACATTATGGTGTTCCATTCAATAAGTACAAAATCTTAGTGGTCGCTAAGCATTTTCTCTCATAAAAATAGATGTGAATTATATGTTACAAACAATAAGTCTTGTGAGTACTACATAATAGATGAAAACACAGATGGAGTGTCTAAGGGAAATCCAGGTATATCGGGAGTGGGGTGCTTGATTAGAGATGTTGAAGGTAAGTTGGTAATAACAGGGTTCTTTCCCTCTCAAAGTTGGTTCGTGTAATGTTGCGGAGGCACAAGCCCTTCTCGAGGGACTTAAGTTGTGGTCCAAACTGGTTGTGAAGCATTAGAAATCAAAGGGAATCCCAAGTGGTGATCAATTCCATGAGAAAAGGAAAGGCTATGTCTTGGCATTTGGAGTATTTCATTAGCAATATTTTGTTTTGGTTAAATAAAATTCCAATTTGGAACATTAAGCATGTTTATAGGGAGATGAATGGTGTTTGACCATCTTCTGGCTAATCGGGGCATTATTAATAGAGTTGGTCCTAGTCATTTCCAAGTGTGTGAGTGATTGGGAGGATTTGGAAGAAATTATTTCTTGGGAAGGGAGCCCCAAGGCTCTTTAATTTGAGGTGTGTGGGTTGTTTCCATCTCATCTATGCTTGGTGGCCCATGATAGTGGATGTTTCATAGTCCAGTTTGCCATGATAGTTCAACCTCTGTCATTATTGTTCTTACATGGAGAGAAGAGGGAGATGGAATTTCATTTCATAGGGGAGGTTTTGTATAGCTCACTCATGGATTATTTTTGGGCCAGTAGTCTGATTATTGTCAGAATCCATTACTCACATTATGGGGGTGGAATATCTAGCGGAGTTCATCTCATTCTCGTGTTAACTCTGAGGTGGCTTCCTGGTTCGTGTCACGGCTGTTGTTAGTGAGAAAAATATTGAGGAGGTCAGGGTGATAGCGATGCATTTCATCAAACCCATGCATCGAGCTAACTTGGTGGAAGCACTAGAGGAATTTGGTAGAGCTCAGCCTTTTCCTGACTTGGTTCGAGATAGACAAAGCTTTGGAGGAGGCGTGACAAGTGATAGCAGGAGTTTTCAGCTAGGATTGTGGTCTTGATGAAATTTGTTGAAGAGGTGCATGTTGCCTATGCAAAAGGGATCTCTGAAGGGAAACATCTTGAGAAATTGGATCTCCCAGGTCTCTTGGTGCCAGTCTTCACAGAGTTTGCGGGCATCACGGGGCTTCGTTGCAAGCTCGGTTTTCCTACAACTTCCTCCTTCGGATGGATCGTGAAGGGGGACTTTGGGAGGCAGAAGTTGGTTTTCCCTCATTGACTCCGCTTCTTAGTTTAATTTTTCTGCTATGTCTATTTTTGGTCTTAGGTTTTTGTTTCTAGTGGTCTCTGGTGTGGCATTTGGGCTTCTAGTCTCCCTGCATGCTTGCAGATGTTTTTTCTTTTGGTTTGGGTTGGCTGGTTTATGGTATGGTCTATGTTGTACTTGGGTGGGATCCCTCCAATCCCTAGGTTTTGAGATCTATAAAAAAGCATTTAAATATCTAAAAAAAAGATGAAAATACAATAGCGACCCAAAGCTATATACGTATGGTATTTATAATGATTGGTAGTAATGGTGGGAGCCTAGCAACTACTAAACTAGAGCATGATATTTTATTTTATCATTGTTTTCAAATTATTAAACTGTTGAACCTAGTGTCCACTATGCCCTTACTTTTGATAAGGAAAAAATTCTTAGCATTTGCTAAGCATTTTCTCCCATAAGATCTGATGTGAATTATGTGTTTCAAACAATATACCTTATGGGAACTACATAAGGCTTGATCCCTCATGTACCTTAATCACTCTAAGAAATAACAACATAGAAAAAAAAAAGAAATTACCTACCTTTAATATTGTAGGACCCAAAAAATAGGAAAAACAAAATTACCTACCTTTAATATTGTACCTTAATCACTCTAAGAAATAACAACATATATTACTTAAAAAAGAAAACAAAGAGAACAACCCTAAGTCCAAATATAGATAAATACGTAGGGTTTTTCCTAGTCTTCCCTTTTAGTAAGAGGTCATGAGTTGTAGAGGATTTGCGGAAGAGGCACATGGTTTGAAGGGTTGAGGAAAAATGCCAAAGTTGGACCCATCTCAAGTTGTGGAGGTGTTTTTCATGTGACAAGAGGAGAAGTTGGAGTAGCCTCTTCATTGGCCCCTAAAATTGGTCCTTTAGGTATTTCACCAAAGAAAAAATGAATAAGACATTGCAAAGAAGACTGCAAGAGATTGGAATCTTTTTTGAGGGTTACCATGAAGCTCACTTTGTACAAAATTGTCGAGCCAATTACAGTTTTTCCCAACATGCATCTTCCTTGGTGATTAAATCCTTGAAGGAACCTGAATGTGACAGGAAAAAGATGAAAAACATTAAACATACTGGGAACATCTCATTGAATGATGTTATTGAAATTTGAAGGTCATGAATCCCGATCCATTTGCCCCTAAAAATTTCATCATTTATAGGAAATGTGAAGGAGATTTTGGGTACATGTGTTTTTTTTAGGCACATTGTCGATGGCAAGGATCCCAAGGATTTATAATCAGATATCGATGAAGGAGAGGTCGAGATTCTAGAGGATTGATTCGGAAGGAAGAAACCATATTTTGTTTTGGGTATGTTTTATTGAGTTTTAGTGTATTGGGTATTTGTTTGTTTTTAAGGTTTGATTGGGGAAAAATGGCTTAAAGATTTATGGGTCTTTCATTGAATAAAAAGGATCACACCAAATTTGGTTATAGTGGGTTTTGTTGCTTATTTAATGTTTGTGTATTTTCTTGTTTAATGTACTATGTATTTGTAGGCCTAATTTCCTTAATAAAAATGAGTTATTTTGGTAATGTTAGACTGTAAATATCAATTGGAAACATTAAACCAAAATAAGAAGTAATGTCTAAGTAAGATATTTACTAGCTAAGGTTTGTAATAATTTATTTTCACTTTACAAGACAAAGCTCATTTCCTATGAATTTGGGGCATGAGGCTTAACTCATTGACAAACATTCTCATAAGTGGTGGTGTAAAGGATGCAACAAGGTTGGGGTTTGGAAAGTTGGAAAATGGCCCAAATCTGTGATGGTTATGTTGAGGGAAAGGGGTTCTCTACTTGGAAGTTGATGCAGAGAGGAGTCAACTTGGATTACGTAGTTTTGAGGTTTAAGGCTGATGTAAGACCATCTACAATTCCATTCCAGTGAGATTTCACTACAATCAAATGAACTATAAACACAATATCGATGATGGGTTTTTAATACCAGAGAAAGTATGATGGGATCCTAGCAACTGCTAAACTAGAGCATGATCTTTTATTTTATCATTGTTCAAATTATTAAACTGTTGAACCTAGCATCCACTATGCCCTTACTTTTGATTACTTTTTCTCCCAGGAAAAAATGCTTAGCATTCGCTAAAAGCATTTTCTCCCACAAGATCCAATGTGAATTATATGTTTTTCAAACAATATACCTTATGGGAACTACGTAAGGCTTGATCCCTCATGTACCTTAATCACTCTAAGAAATAACAACATAGGAAAAAAATAAAATTTTTTTACCTACCTTTAATATTATAGGACCCAAAAATAGGAATTTTTTTACCTACCTTTAATATTGTACCTTAATCACTCTAAGAAATAACAACATATATTACTTAAAAAAGAAAACAAAAGAGAACAACCCTAAGTCCAAGTATAGATAAAGATGTAGGGTTTTCCTAGTCTTCCCTTTTAGTAAGAGGTCACGAAGTTGTAGAGGATTTGCGGAAGAGGCACGGTTCAAAGGGTTGAGGAAAAATTCCACCAAATTTGGACCCATCTCAGGTTGTGGAGGTGTTTATCATGTGATAGGAGGAGAAGTTGGAGTGGCCTCTTCATTGGCCCCTAAAATTGGTCCTTTGGGTCTTTCACCAAAGAAAATCGGAGAAGACATTGTAAAGGAGACTGCAAGAGATTGGAAGGGTTTGAGGGTTACCATGAAGCTCACTGTATAAAATTATTAGGCCAAAGTTACAGTTGTTCCTAGTGCAACTTCCTTGGTGATTAAAGCCTTGAAGGAACCTAAACATGATAGGAAAAATATGAAAAACATTAAACATACCAGGAACATCTTGTTGGATGATGTTATTGAAATTGTGAAGGTCATGAAGCCCCGATCCATGGAAAAACATCTTGTGGGAACTATGAAGGATATTTTGGGTACGTGTGTTTTACTCATGTTCGGGTGCACTTTTGATGGAAAGGATCTGAAGGATTTACAATCAGAGATCAATGAAGGAGAGGTCGAGATTCCAGAGGATTGATCGGAAGGAAGTGATTTTGTTTTGGGTATGTTTTATTGAGTTTTAGTGTATGGGTATTTGTTTGTTTTTAAGGTTTGATTGGGGAACAATGGCTTAAAGATTTATGGGTCTTTCATTGAATAAAAAGGAGCACACCAAATTTGGTTATAGTGGGTTTCATTTCTTATTTAATGTTTGTGTATTTACTTTTTAATGTACTTTGTATTTATAGGCCTAATTTCCTTAATAAAATTGAGTTATTTTGGTAATGTTAGACTGTAAATATCAATTGGAAGCATTAAACCAAAATAAGAAGTAACGTCTAGTAAGATATTTACTGGCTAAGGTTTGTAATAATTTATTTTCACTTTACAAGACAAAGCTCATTTCCTATGAATTTGGGGCATGAGGCTTAACTCATTGACAAACATTCTCATAAGTGGTGTGCAAAGGCATAATGAGGTTGGGGTTTGACAAGTTGGAAAATGGCCCAAATCTGTGATGGCTATGTTGAGGGAAAGGGGGTTCTACTGGAAGTTGATGCAGAGGATTCAACTTGGATTACATAGTTTTGAGGTTTAAGGATGATGTAAGACCATCTACAATTCCATTCCAGTGAGATTTCACTACAATCAGATGAACTATAAACACAATATCAATGATGGGTTTTTAGTATCTAGAAGTATGATGGGATCCTAACGACTTTGCTAAACTAGAGCATGATCTTTTATTTTATCATTGTTTTCAAATTATTAAACTATTGAACCTAGTATCCACTATGCCCTTACTTTTGATAAGGAAAAATGCTTAGCATTTGCTAAGCATTTTCTCCCATAAGATCCGATGTGAATTATGTGTTTCAAAACAATATACCTTATGGGAACTATGTAAGGCTTGATCCCTCATGTACCTTAATCACTCTAAGAAATAACAACATAGGAAAAATAGGAAAAAAATTATTTACCTACCTTTAATATTGTAGGACCCAAAAAATAGGAATTTTTTTACCTACCTTTAATATTGTACCTTAATCACTCTAAGAAATAACAACATATATTACTTAAAAAAAAAAAAAAAATAACCCTAAGTCCAAGTACAGATAAAGACGTAGGGTTTTTCCTAGTCTTCCCTTTTAGCAAGAGGCCATGAAGTTGTAGAGGATTTGCGAAAGAGGCACGGTTCGAAGGGTTGAGGAAAAATGTTGCCAAATTTGGACCCATCTCAGGTTGTGGAGGTGTTCATCCGTGTGACAAGAGGAGAAGTTGGAGTGGCCTCTTCATTGGCCCCTAAAATTGGTCCTTTGGGTCTTTCACCAAAGAAAATCAGAGAAGACATTGCAAAGGAGACTACAAGAGATTGGAAGGGTTTGAGGGTTACCGTGAAGCTCACTTGTACAAAATCATCAAGCCAAAGTTATAATTGTTCCCAACACAACTTCCTTGGTGATTAAAGCCCAAAGAACTTGAACATGACATGAAAAAGATGAAAAACATTAAACATATTAGGAACATCTCGTTGAAAGATGTTATTGAAATTTCAAAGGTCATGAATCCCCGATCCATGGAAAAACATCATAGGGAAATGTGAAGGATATTTTGGGTACATGTGTGTTTTTTTGGTGCACTTGTTGATGGCAAGGATCCCAAGGATTTACAATCAGAGATCGATGAAGGAGAGGTTGAGATTCTAGAGGATTGATCGGAAGGAAGTGATTTTGTTTTGGGTATGTTTTATTGAGTTTTAGTGTATTGGGTATTTGTTTGTTTTTAAGGTTTGATTGGGAACAATGGCTTAAAGATTTATGGGTCTTTCATTGAATAAAAAGGAGCACACCAAATTTGGTTATAGTGGGTTTCGTTGCTTATTTAATGTTTGTGTATTTTCTTGTTTAATGTACTTTGTATTTGTAGGCCTAATTTCCTTAATAAAACTGAGTTATTTTGGTAATGTTAGACTGTAAATATCAGCTGGAAGCATTAAACCAAAATAATAAGTAACATCTAGTAAGATATTTACTAGCTAAGGTTTGTAATAATTTATTTTCACTTTACAAGACAAATATCATTTCCTATGAATTTGGGGCATGAGGCTTAACTCATTGACAAACATTCTCATAAGTGGTGGTGTAAAGGTTGCAACAAGGTTGGGGTTTGGAAAGTTGGAAAATGGCCCAAATCTGTGATGGCTATGTTGAGGGAAAGGGGTTCTACTTTGGAAGTTGATGCAGAGGAGTCAACTTGGATTACATAGTTTTGAGGTTTAAGGCTGATGTAAGACCATCTACAATTCCATTCCAATGAGATTTCACTACAATCAGATGAACTATAAACACAATATCGATGATGGGTTTTCAGATCGGAGCAAGTATGATGGGATCCTAGTGACCGCTAAACTAGAGCATGATCTTTTATTTTATCGTTGTTTTCAAATTATTAAACTATTGAACCTAGCATCCACTATGCCCTTACTTTTGATAAGGAAAAAATGCTTAGTGTTTGCTAAGCATTTTCTCCCATAAGATCCGATGTGAATTATGTGTTTCAAACAATATACCTTATGGGAACTATGTAAGGCTTGATCCCTCTATATGGTATGCAGTGCAGCTATTGTCTCCACTAGGTACATTCCAACCAACATGATATAATTATAATCAATGAAAAACACTAGCAATCCAAAGTTGTATAGATAGTGTTTACAATGACCATAATGGTAGGAGCCTCATGGTTGCTTAACTAGGTCACGATTTATTATTTTATCACAATTTTCAATAAAATAAATTGTTGAAAGTAGCGTCCATGTGTCCATTACTTTCGATAAGTAATGAAACTAAGCGTTAGGTAAACAATTTTCCGATACGAAACATTGTGAAGAGGGCCATACTTACGTTTAGGAAAAGTGTAATCCTTCCCATGTTTGTTTTTGATAGCTTGTTGTGGAATTTCCCACCAAGCGCTATGCTTAAAATATCGTACTTAGAGTAGTTATAGACATTTAGACATAATGAATAAAGTATGTCCGATATACATATATTTCACATTGTCTTATATAACAAAAAATGATGAGCTATCACTAACTCTATTAATGTGATTTGTTGCTCAAATACTCTCCTCAAAATACCAAACATTAGATCTTCCAACCACTATCCTTTAAACATGTTCATTAGTCTTGTTACAGGCATCTAATCCTCACTACTACTATAGTATGACCGATATACACATAAATCACATAGTCTTGTAAAACAAAAAATCCCAAGCTACCGCAAACTCTCTTTGAAATACCAAATATTACATCTTAATGTCCTCTACGGTTTATCATTAAAAAGGTGTAAATGGCTTAAAATTTGTTTTAGGTTGTTCTTTTATATGTTGACTAGAAGTCTATCTGCCACTAAAGTGTGTATTTTTAACGTTCCTATCATGCCATCTATATAATGTTATGGCTTGTTTGGCTCATATGTAATACTTTCAAAAGGTGCAAATGGTTTCATATCTTTCAATGCATCATAATTCAATTTCAGACTTTTAGAAAAAAATATGTTATTATTGATTTGATCCACAAAATATAAATTACTAGAACTAGTTGAATGATACATAAGATGTCCCATCGAAGCCTAATGATCACTAACCATTAAGTTAATTACTTTGTTATGATACATAGTAAATAACTCTAGAAGTTGGTGTCTGCTAGGGTACTATTTAAATTCCTTAACAAACAATGCGAGAAAAACACTTTAAAGTTTGAAAATGACCTAATTATTAATGTATTTTACTCTAAATATAGGTAAAATGTCTTCCATTGTTCGTGCTCCATTCAAAACAATTCCATTCATCGCAAGCGGTATTTGTTGGAAGAAAAGAGACGAGGAATGGTTTGTGGAACTTAATTCCCTTGAAAACTACCACGTCGACTTGTGGTTGTTTTTTTGTTATAGATGACAATCACGAGGAAGTTGGTATTGTTATATCATCAGAAGTTATTGATTTGGGGACACTGCGTGTCCAGGTGGAATGCTTTGACTTTGAAAACAATAAGTGTCTTATTCTGGATATGGAGTTGGATGTTTCTTTGTTCAGAAATGGGAAATGCATGCCTCCATAAACAATGGACCATATTCTTGTTCAAAATATGGTTGGAATTTGGGGATTCTAATAGATTATGACAAAATTGGCTATTCAAATGTAAGTCATTCAAAATGGTATATTTACAATATTCAAAAAATTGTATAGAAATGAGAAAACATCTTTTGTTTGTCATTTTTTGCATAGAAAAGGTTTTCTTTCACCTCCAAAACATGCCAAGTTGTTTACTATGCTGAGGCAAACATATTTGACTAAATTGGAGATAGACCCATCTAAATCAAAATTGCATGGGTTGAAAAGGAATACTAAATCAACTAGGTATTTTGAGGCTAGTGTAATAACATAGACATTTGATTCTTACTACCGAGAATAAAAGGAGACAACAAAATGAGAGAAAAAATATACATTATTTGAGAAATAAGCATCCGAGATAATATTGTATTAACATCCTATAGTGAATCCAATGTAATCAAAAATTTAAATTGCATGAATCACACTACCACCAATTGTTTGTATTGTTGGGTGAAGAGAGAAATGGAAAAAGAAAATTTTATTCCCATATTGGGGAAAAATGATAAAATGGAAAAAATATCATGAGGTGGAAGAAGTTCTTCCTGTTGCTTTCATACAATATTAGAAAACTATGTGATGTCAATGGAAGGAAATATACCAACAAGGGTGAAAGTCACAGACAATTTTTCTTATAAATGTACATATCCATTCCAACTTCCATCAACTTTATCAGCTATTCCTTCAACTAATCCTTTCAATGTTGAATGTGTGATCACTAATTTTTGTAATTTGGCCAATAATATTTCTTCCAATGTAATAATGGAGCTTCTAATAATTATCAAAACCAATGTCTTTGGATTGTATTATTATTGTTCTAATACCAACTGGTTATTTAAAAATGTTAAGCAACACAATACAAAGATACATGGAAAATGTTAAAGACATTGGAGTATTAATTCGGATGGATGCTACAAAGACTCTATGATAGCAACGGGATATTCAAAAGTTTGTGTCTTATGTACACAATATCTTGTGTGCACAACCACGAAAATAATGATGATTATAGATGTTGGCTAGATTTTACGCATAAGCATCAAACCTAGGCGATCATGAGATAAATCTCCCTCATTTAACCGGTGAGGCTCCCGTGTCGGATTGTCAATAAATATGTGTTATTATCTATCGGGGTTTTACTTTAACCATTAGTTCATGAACCATAACTAAGAAGTTACTGCAAATAAGCATTAAATTTAAGAAAGGAAGTATTTTATAGAAGAAGGAAGTAAAGGAAATACAGAGAAGAAATGGGGAAGATGTGCATCCCAATTAGTAGATAGCAGAGCTAATTACATGCACATAGAAGAAACTTAATAGATATGAACACACAAAATTATAAAACAAAGGCAGCTCTAGATCCAGATCTAAAATAACACAAAGTTTACTTAAGAGATCTAAGATTTAAAAGCAAGAAACAAAGTACACCGTGACACAAAGTTCTCCGAAAACCTGCTCCTTTGTATTCCTTTGCTCCAAGTTGCTCTCAAGGGTTCAACACAAAGTCTAGAACACAAGATTGCTTCTTACAAATTCTGATCGATGATTAACCCGAAGGTTCTTCCTCTACTTATAGAATGTAGAGGGGCAATTACAAGCTGGAAGCTTTAGTTGAACTGGCACATGTGGAAGTTGGAAAGAAACAACTGGCAATCTCCTTCCTGGAATTCCTCTTTGCATGACATGTATGATTTGCAACTGAAAATAGAACCTTCTATTTTGTACGCCTGCCACCTATCTCCAAGTAATTGACTTCTTCAAGTAATGGCTTTTAAATCAATCACTTAAGTTGTATAATTGAATTAATCGCTCAATTACTTTGTCGAAGGAAAGAAGAAGGAAGAGGAAAGCTGACTTTGTCGGAGGAAAGAAGAAGGAAGAGGAAAGCTAACTTTGTCTTTTTATACATGTCTATGTGCATCTGATTCAAATGGATCTCGGAAACAAGTGGAATTAGTTGGATCTCGAAACAAGCAATTGCAACGGTTGGAATTGGAAGCAAGTTGGAATTTTGCCTTCGCATTGTCTTCTCTTTTATCCTTGAAGCTTTTGCAGTTCTTCTGTTGTACATGCATCAGTGCAAGGTTGGCCGTAGATAACTCATCATCCTTATTTTTAATTGCATATGAGCAATTAAAAATTCTAGAAAGCACTCAGGGTGAATGAAAATTCAATGAAAGCTTCAACTAGAAGATGAGAGCACATGCACAAGATCTTGGAAGGAATTTTCCACGCACTGTCTTCTTCACGGGCTGCATTCGAAACAAGAGGATGAAGCCTTTGTGCCAGAAGCTTTTGCAACTATGAGATCACGGATCTAGATCTGCGTATGGATTTGCATCTACATCTCGTACATCTGGATATGGATCTGCACTTAACAAATTCTCAGCAATCGGGCTATGGATGGAAAAGTTGCAGCTCGAATAATTCCACTGCTTTTAATCTGCACGCATGAGTGAAGTTTCTCCTGCACGCATGAGTGAAGTCTTTCTGCTCTGGATCTGTCTATCAATTTAGCAAGAGGTTCCGAGCCTAGATCCGTGTGTAAATTTAGAAGTGATGCATGACTCCGTTGTGCTTTCTTTTTCATCTTTATTCGCCATAGCTTTGTCTATCTTTGTCTAAATGTCTTTTTCTTCTTATTTGACTGGAATTCTTCAATACTGGTGCAGATCTGGACAATTCTTCAGATTCGGAGGATATATGCAATGTATTGGACATTGATAAAAACTCCTTTTCCTTTGTAAAGCACCTGTAATGAATTCCTATAATTTATTCGATACAAAAATGGCCACCGAAGCATTAATAGTGAATTTAAATTGTAAAATCTGCACTTTTCAAGCCTGCATTGCCCCAAAAATGGTGTTTAATTTGCACATAAAGAGAGCATGAATCCTTTCAACAACACCTGAGCTCCTGTAACACATGTGTAAACAATTATGCAGACAAAGATCAACCTCCTTCAAAGCATGCGCCAAATTTGGAAGCTTTTAGCCTTGTTTCCACCTTGCCTGAGCAAAATCCTTCTTCAAATGGGGTGCACTTTTCCTCTTGGCTGCAATTCTTTACCTGTGAATCAAATAATTCACCCATATGGCTGCCCATGCTTATATAACCTTCACAATTCTATAATTAATAATTGCCCTAATAATTAAAGGCAATTAATTAATTAAAAATCATGCTCTTCTCTTTTAAAAATAGCATGTTTAAGGACAACCATCCAATAAATTAAATTAATCCAATTTAATCCTTCACACATCACTTCACTTAAGCTTCACAGTGTGCTTTGACCATAGCCACTGAAAATAGGAATTAATATAATCATTTAATACTTTAAAAAGTATTAATTCCTTCTCAAAAGGGGCTGCATTAAATAAATTAAATTTATTTAATTTTGGAATTCTATTTCCAATTGATTTATTCCCCTTTGCTTTTGTTGACTTTTCCATAAGCCTAGGTGCCAAAATTGGGTGAATAAATATTAACAAATATTTATTTAATGCATTATTATTCACCCAAGGTGGGTCGCACTTTTTTGCATAATAGAATTCTATTTTTAAGAATTTCTGACAATGGGATTTTTACCTGCAGGCGTGAATAAAATCCCGTGATTTCATTAAGTCACTTTTCTTTTATTTCACCATGGGAATTTTTACACCGAGGCGTGTAAAAATTCCTAAATTGCTGCTAACCTCTAACTTTCCCACTGGGCTTGAAGTGAATTTTATATCACGGGAAAAAGTACCCTACAAGCTAGTGTATAAAAATTCCCACCTGCCTCGACATTCTATTTTTCCCACTTATGAGCTTAAGTGAATTTTATAACATGGGAAAAAAACCATGCATTAGCGAGGTATAAAATTCCCATCATGCCTGCGACTTCTATTTTTCCCATGGCAGCTTAAATCCTTTGTTTTTCAAAAATGCGCCATCCCCAGGGGCTTTTCCGTCATGACTTCACTTTTTTCCCAGTGATCCGACCTCCGATGGTGACTTCCTCCGAGCATATTGTGCGTATATGTTTTCCAAATTGCTCCAGGGCCAAAATCGAACCATGTGAGGTAATCAGCTCCAGAAGAAATTTCACCAAAAACAAAAGTCGGACACCACAAAAACACGAAAAATTGTCAAAAGTTACAAATAAAGCCCAAAACTTAAAATAAGTTAAAATCATTTCAATACATAGGAATAATAACATATTTGCTCATAATGATTTAAAACCGAGCGCAAATAGCCTCATACGGGGCTCAAAATAATTAAATACAAATTTCCCGAGACAAATCCCGACGTGCAGAATAAAACAATTTTCTAATACATCTTAGGGTATTTGGCTAAAAACTAATATGGCTCTTTGGGATTATCTTGACGCAATGTTACAAGAACTTTGGCAATAAAACAACAAATGCTCTACGACCCATTATTTTAAAAGTACGAAATTTTTCAAATAGGGTAATATCTTGATTTCACCACGAAATTTGATGACACCAATAGATAAGAGGTCACTATAGATTGAATGGAGAAATTGCCACAAAAATTGTAACTATGAAGCAAAATTGGCCTACAAGGAAACATCCATCCTTTTATTTGCAAAATATCGTATGATTTTTGGGCCAAGATGTTCATTCGATGTTGTTCTATAAATTCTCTAGTACTAGTGCTTTACGGTAGTAGTAGTGACACACTCCATGCATTGGTGTATTCCAAACTATTTGTCATTTTTATTATTGAGACGCATAGTCAAGCGATGTTTTTAAATATTACGATTCTCATATGAAAAAGGTTTGTCTTTGAAAACAACTTCAACAAGTGGTTTTTAATGGATTTTAACCTAAATATGCTACTTATACAATTATTGTTTATGTGACAACCACAAATCTACAAAAATTGATGTACAACCGTTTCACCGCGATGTTACACAACCAATTCAACATCGTGATATACTTTAAATCATTTTATAAATATGTTTAATGAGCTCTATCTTCAATTGCCATGGTTTTCAATTTTTTTAACAAAGTTATGTTTTTTACAGTTTAGATGATAGATGTGGAGGACGCAGGGCACATCAGCCATGAATACGCCATCAAATCTAGGTATGTTAATCGTGTGAATTTATAAACAAAACTACTAATAAGCCCAACAAATTTATAAGACAATAAATGATTATGCATACAACTAATAAGGCCCACAAATTTATAGGAAACAATATGATATCCATGTGTATTTTACAACAAAATTATTTATAAGGCCCACAAATTTATAGGAAATGATAACTAACAGACATTAGTTTATATGCTTGGCTTAGGGTCGAAGAAAAGTTTAAGGAAATCCATTTGTAAGCTACGATAACAATTTAAAATAAACTATATAGAGCTTAGCGGACTCTATGCATCCACATTCAATACAAAAATGGTTTGACTAAAAACCTTACATTCATCAATATCTCGTTGATTTACAATTGCATATTGTCTACAATGTTTCACTGATTCACTGTGCGCATCTTGACTACTTACATTAAATTAACATTGTTTTGGCTTCAACGTCATCATAAACATAACTACATACAGCTTGATCCATCTCGTACGTATGTAAACAACACTTGGCTAGCCTCATTAAAGGTTTTCTAGCTAAGTGTAGTTCGGCCAATGATGATGGTATAGCCTAGCAATCACAAATCCTCATCAATAGCTAAGGACTGTTCTCTGCCAAAGGGTGGTTTGACGAATATAAATGTATCTTAATGAACGTTAAATTTGAATTATAATACGAAAATAATTGATATTGTACTTACCATATCACCACAGAAACCACTATGTTTATCCATTTAAGTTTGCCACAACATGAAATCGATTATGAATTGATTAATGTTTATTTCAAATACATTATGCTCGCATTTTCAATAGGAAGAAATAGATTATGAATTGATGATTTTTATTTGAAATAGCTCTTACATCAATGGATCCAACAACATGTAAAGGTGGTGTAATCCAAGCCACAATCTCAATCAATAATTGTTAGCCATAAGCTAAAATGTTGTTTATTTCAATTGGTTGTAATTGATATGTGGCCATGAAAATAAAATTTGTTTACTTCCCTGCAGTAGCGATAATATTTATTTACTTATTTTGGATATGGAGGACTTGCTATATGGGATAAACAAAACATACAATAGGAAGATGTCATTCAGGTTCGGTATGAAAGTTGTCAACCTACGAGGTGGCATCAAAATTTATAAAATTACTATCACCATACTATGAACTGGGATTCTGGTCCGACACTCTCATTTCTACTGATGTTAAAAATATATCAACAAGATTCAATAAAAAAATATCAACCATATTGAATCCAAGACTCACTTGGGGAAAGGAACATTGCAATATAGTCAAGGAATAACAATAAGAGACCTAGAAAAGGTTTGGAGTAGAAACGATTTTTCATACAATTCGAAAAACACTTTGTGTATTACATTAGGTGCAAAGGGAAACCCTCCTAAAATTTTATGGTGGGTATGAAAAGAAGCAAAGATTGTACAAAAGATAAATGGTTGATGGTCAATTTGTAAAAACAAATATCACAAATAGTGTCTCGAATTGAATGTGATAGAGGGCATCAAATACTTGGAGCAATAAAATGCTAAATAACTATTTATCTTTTCAAATGTTGTTATGATTAAATAACTATTAACATTGTAATATATATTGTTTAACATACATAATGTTATTATGAATGTATTACGTAGCTCTATTCTATTATGTTGAGATTGTCGAAATATAAGTTGGGAGGATTTATATTTTCACTGATTATAAGATGAAAATATGATTGAATAACTTTTGTGGTGAATTATCGGAAAAACTTGCCCTTGAAAATTTGTAAAATATTATTTTTACACTGTTCATAAAATAAATATAAAACTATACTATATATACTCTATTTTTTAATATAATTAATATAATATATATATATATATATATATATGATGTCATATCTAAAATATGGAAGTCATATGTAATGGTTATTTCAAATATTTACAAATATTTTACGGATAAAAAGATTAAAAAAACATCTAAGCAAAGTCCAAATTTAACACCACGTTGTGGCCTTTGTTGCAACCATTGAAGGACAAGAGAAGATGTTCGAGGATGATATTTGATCAAAAACCAAATTCGAGGGAACTTATTTTTTGGAGCTTCACTAAGACAAAGCATAAATAATGCTTAGCGGCTGCTATCCCATTTAAAACATAACCATTTTCTATATATAACATAACATAAATAATGGCTGACAACCAGCCCTTATAAAACAAAAACATGTTATGTACATAAAAATCATAAATAATGCCTAGTGCGATTGCTAGCCCATATAATGGATTCCAATATTTGATTTTCTGGATTCCAATATATGGGACTTTGGAGTACATATAATTCCAATATAGGTGATTTTGGATTCCAATATATGTGATTTTGGATTCCAATATATGCGATATTGGAATCCAATATGTGTGATTTTGGAATCCAATATGTGTGATTTTGGAGTGTAGATAATTCCAATATTTGACATTTTGGAATCGAAAAAAACAATATTGGATTTCGATATTGGCTATATTTTTAGTTGTCATGGACTAGAATAAGTCCCAATTTAGTGAAATAATCATTTGTTGATTATTTTAATTCAATTGTTGTAAAAGCACATGCAAATTTGTGGCATTATAGGCTCGGTCACATGAGCCAAAAGGGCATGTATATTTTGAAGGATAGATTACTTGGATTGAAAGATATTGATTTATATTTCTATGAAGATTGTGTGTATAGAAAATAGAAAAGGGTAAAGTTTCTCAAGGTTGGACCTACAAGGAAGGAGAATAAGTTGGAGCTAGTCCATTTAGATGTATGGGGGTAGATTAGGTATCTTCTATAGGTGGTTCATCTTATTATGTCACTTTTATTGATGATGCAACTAGGAAATTTTGGTGTATTGCATTAGGAGAAAATGGGAAAACCTTGGTTGAGAATGAAACAGGTCTCAAGTTAAAATGTCTTAGGTCAGATAATGGAGGAGAATATTGCAGCAATGCATTTATTAATTATTATTCTAGGAATGGAATCTATAGATAGAGGAAAATTCAGGAACTCCAAAATAGAATGGAGTGTCAAAAATAATGAACATGACGATCATGGAGCATGCAGGGCTGCCCCTTGACTTTTGGGAAGAAGAAGTAAGCATGGTTGTATATTTGATTAATAAAGGACCTTAAAATTACTTGGATGGAGGCATACCTTATAAATATTGGTTTGGTAATAAGTTTGATTATTCCTTTCTTAGAGTATTGGTTATGAAGCCTTTGTTCATGTTTATAAAGATGATAGGACCAAGTTAGAGATAAATCTAAAAATGCACCTTTATTGGTTATGGTGTGGATGAATTTGGTTTCTAGATTTGGAACCTTAAGGAGAAGAAAATATTCCGGTCTAGGAATGTGTTTTTAAATTAAAAAGTCACGTATAAACAGTGGTTGTAGGATCGAGAGGAATCCAAAAAGAGTACATAGTGTTGTAGGATGTTTCAAAGTAACTAGTTTCAATACAACCAATTTAGGAACCTACTCATCAGAACTTCCCAAATTCCTATTGTGAGGAGGTATTATAGGGTAATAAGGGAACCTAAATGTTTTTCTCCATCTCTTAATTATCTATAAATCATTGATAATGGAGAACCATAGTTCTTTTGGGAAACAATGCGGTAAATACCGGGAAGAAGTGGGAGCAAGCCATGGATGAGGAACATCAGTCTCTCATGGAAAATTAGACTTGGGATTTGGTAGACCTACTCGAAGGTAAGAGAGCATTACATAACAAGTGGGTTTAAAGAGTAAAAGAGGAGGATGTAGGTGCTAAAAGATATAAGGACTTGTTGGTGATTAAAGGATTGGCACATAAGAAGGGTATTGATTTTGATGAGATTTTTTCTCTAGTAGTGAAGATGACTTCTATTAGAACTATTCTTGGGATAGTGGCAGCAGAAGACTTACACTTAGAGAAACTAGATGTGAATATTGTGTTCCTTCATGGTGATTTGGAGGAGGATTTATACATGGAGAAGCCACATGGATATGAGGTCACAAGGAAGGAGAACATGGTGTGCAAATTGAAGAAGAGCTTGTATGGCCTGAAACAAGCTCCATGACAATGGTACAAGAAATTTGATAGTTTCATGATGGAGTAGGTAATCTCTAGTTTTCCTTCGATAATTGTGTTTATATCAAGAAGTTTGATGATGGAAGTTACATTATCTTATGTCTATATGTAGATGACATGTTGGTAGCAGGTAAAAACATACGGAAATAAAGGTACTCAAGGAACAACTTAGTGATTATTTTGCTATGAAGGATTTGGGGCAGCAAAACAAATCCTTGGTATGAGAATATCTTGGGATATAAAGGAACAAAATTTGAGTTTATCTCAAGAATATTATATTAATAAGGTCTTGGAGAAATTTAGTAAGAAGGATGTTAAACCGGTTAGGACCCCTTTAGAAGGCCATTTAAAGCTATCAAAGGAGCAGTGTCCAAAAATAGAGGAGGAGAGAATCCAGATGTCTAGGTACCTTACATAAAATATTGGCATATTTATGTATGGCATGGTGTGTACTAGGCTAGACATTACTCATGAAGTGGGAGAAGTGAGTATGGTGATCATGAGTGATCTAGGTAGAAACCTTTGAAAAGTATAAATTGGATCCTTTGATATTCGAGAGGGAATATGGGGACAATTTTTTTCTACCTTAGATCGGATAAAATTTCCATGATTATGTAGATTCATACATGGTTAGATATTAAGATAGTAAGAGGAGCACAATAGATTATGTGTTTATTGTAGGTGACATAGCGGTGAGTTGGATTTCACAACTACATAAGCTTATGGCTTTGTAAACCACATAGGTAGAGTATGTTAATGCCATAGAGGAAAGGAAAGAGATGATTTGGTTATGGAATTTTCTTGAGGAGTTGGGGCATAAGAAAGAGGAAGGAAAGTTGTATAGTGATAGTCAAAGTTTTATACACCTAGAAAATAACTCCACTTTCCACTTTAGGATGAAGCATATATAGTTAAGGTACCATTTCATCAGACAACTTTGGATGAAGAGAATTTGAAGCTAGTGAAGATTCATACCATTCAAAACTATGCAAAAAATGATGACTAAGGTGGTCACAAGGGAGAAATTGAAGCTATGTTCAACTTTGGTTGGTCTTCACAAACGATAGTGAAGGGTTGAGAAGCTTTCTCAGAGGAAACTAGTCTCCAAGTGGGAGATTATTAGGTTGTGGAGCTTGTTTTTCATGTTATATGTGTTGTAAATTATACACTAAAAGTATTGTACACTCTTCATGTATCCTCATCGAGGGTTCAAGGCTAGCCGAGGCCCTAAGGGGGTTCGAAAACGACATCCCCGATAATTAATTTTTGGGAGTAACCCAACCCAAAATGTGGTCTTTTCATGTATTAATTATATGGGTGGTATTTAACCCATAGGTTTATGGGTCAGTTTTTTGGCCCATGGTATTGTAAAATTGTAAAACTACTACCTATTATTATGTTTATAAATAGTTGGGCATATGGTATAGATATATATATATAGATATATATATATGTGTGTGTGTATATATATATATATGTGTGTGTGTGTGTGTGTGTGTGTGTGTGTGAATTCAAGTGAAATTTGAGAGAGAGTTTGTTGAGCATAGATCCAAACAAGATCTATGTTTTGTAATTGTGAGAAGACTGATATGAGAGTGGATTACACTCTTGTTGGCTTGTAATAAAATCTGAGCAAGTGTTTCTTGGTGGATGTATCCCACATTGGGTGAACCATATTAAATCATGTCTTCTTTTTTGTGTATTTTGATTCATATTTTCTGTTCATAGTTCTTATTATTGTGATTATGTGGGATTGATCCACATATAGTTGTATGCTTATCCCTAATAGTTTTCATTAGGGAAGCATTTAGAGAAAGCTCGTAAACCACGAAAAAGGCATATGATGATACGAAGAGGGTAGAGTGTCACTTTCTTATGGTGAAAAGGTATTTTTAGGATACATCCGCATAAGAGTCCAATTCATTATGGAAAGAGCTCTAAGTTATCCCCTTAATTTTCCACACCTTTCATTATTTTGGAGATTATTAGTCTAGTTGCATATCACTTAGCTTTGTCACCACACCTATCTCATGCTCATGATGTGTTTCACATCTAAGTATTAAAGAAATGTGTTCTTTACATAGCTCATGTTTTGGATTGATTGGCCTTACAGGTAGAGGCAAAAGGATAATGTACTTTAAATTCTATGCATATTCTAGAGTACGGGAGGATGGACCTTCGGGAGGACCTAGTTAAGAGTTAGATTCTAGTGGGATATGTAGGATGAGATTATGGCTACTTAGGAGGATGCGACACCACTTTGCGCAGGGAAGAATTTCCTTACCTCATTCAAATGACTTCCGAAGGAATTCAATTCCTAAGGGAGGGGGATATAGTGCCCACCTCTTTCTATATTATCATTTTGAGCTATTGTGGACTCATTATATCTATATTATCTATTTTGATAGGACATTATTGTTATATTCTATTGTTTTGATGTGACATTACTCTGTGATATCATTATTTTCTAGTACTAGGATGTTAACTTTTGATTGACAGTTTTTTATGGGGCACTTGGTGCTAATTTTCATTGATCGATTATTATGTTGAGATTATATCATGGTTTGATTTGATCTCAATCATGTATTGATATTGGATTCATCTGGACTCATGGTCATTAATCTTCTTACCATGCGAATGACTCATTATGTGTTATGTTTTTAGTAAGCATAACTATTTATGGATAATTGATTTGATGCATATGATATTGTCATATTTTGATTATCATATTGGGTAGATATGAGGTTTGGCTTGAGTGTGCAAGTGACATGTATTTGATCATGGGAGAATGTGAGATTTAGGGAACACATTCTAATCAACAAAAAAATTCCCTAAATGCAAAATCTTTCCTCTTCTATCGATTACAACACCTTTTCATCATGTTGTTCATTGTTTTCTATTATATTATGTTGACTATGTGATTTTGGATTATCTCTTATCCTTGTAACATATGCTCATGTGGTATTGTTCTCGGTGTATATTTCTAACCTTCTTTGGATTAATACTAACTTGGTGTTTTATGTTACCTTTTTGTGGCCCCTTAACATCTCTTGTGGCTTGGGATGTTGTGTAAGGGTTAGGAGGGATTAGGAAACCTAATCATGGATTAGGTGAGCCTAATTTCCCCTCCTAAATGTCACATTTTCCCCAAACTCGGATTTGGGAAAAATGTGTCATTTAGAAGGGTAAATGGAAAGCAAATGACTTCATTTGCATTGGAAAGAGGCCCTATCCCCATCCCTATGGGGGTGGGATCTTTTAAATAAAAATGAGGCCCAATGGATCATTTTCCCCTTCCTACACACTTCAAATTGATGGATTTTTAATCCTTGGGAATGTATGGAAATTTGAAATTTTCATGATTTCTTGAGTCTATTTTTATTTCCCCTCATTTTTATAATATGGTGTAATTTTATAGCATATTGATTAGATGTGGTTTATCTAGAGTGTGAAACTTTTCACCCTCCCATTTCTTGACATGGGTAGCATTCTTCCCTTCTTAACCCTTCATGTCCTTGTTTGGGGGAATTATTTTTGGAAAAACTTTGATAGGAGAACTTGGAGCTTGGAAATGCCTTTGTAATTCTTGGTGAACATTTTAGATTGTAATTGTGCTTTAGTGTAAGGTAGCATCTTGCACACCCTCTTATTCTTAATTGAATTTGGTTTTTGAAATTGTGTGTATGGATTGAATTTTAAAATGAATGAATTTGAATGTTTTTCTTGTTCACTTTTTTTTTTGTACAATTTCCTTGGTTCTGTCCAAATTAGTGAACTAGATAACAAAGAAAATAAAAAACTTCAAAGATGCAAGGGTTTAAGGTACCTTGGAAGAAGATTGTGACAAGTGGATGGGTGCAAAGGTAGCTCCTCCTCACTACAAGCTCAATAATATACATAACAAATAATACTAAGAAGGAAAAATTGATTAGTAGATATATGGAGGGCTTATCGATTAAGTCGGCTCTAAGAAGCGTGAGCTTCCTTGGCGGATGTCAACCCTCTTATAGATAAAATAAGATAGATGATAATGGATGTGAAAAACATGTAGAATCTAATATAAAATAGAAATAAAAATAATGATATATATATATATATATATAAGGAAAATATATATTTGATGTAATGAAATTACTTGTATAATTCAGATTAAGAGCAACAATAGAACACCAAATAACACAATATTTCAAAATAATGATCTCAATATGCAATTAGAATAGCTTCGCCACTTCGAGGGGGCAACCTCCAAACCATATAATAAGACTCAAATGCTCAAATGATAATGAAATACTACCTATAATCCCCTATATATACTATTCATATGTTATGGCCATCACCAAGGCCGACCTATTAAGCATGAGAAAGTATAAATGATATAATAAAATGATATGGTAAGCCACAAGTCGGCTACTCATATCCTAATACAAGCAATAGGTTAAGGGCGTAGCATGCCCTTCCCCTTCAAACCAATGTTGTCCTCAACATTGAATAATCCTAGATGTTGCTGCAGAAAACCTTCATCCTCCCAGGTGGTGTCTTCTATGCTCAGATTCTTCCACTTGATTAGATATTCCTTAATGTCTCTAGTTCTCAGCCTCTTAGTACGTGTTTACAGAATCTTCTTTGGCTCCAAAATGATTCTTCCTTCCTCGTCAAGTTCTGGTAACTCTGTTTGGGCTTCAAATTTCATCCAATAACCTTCTTTAGGCATGAAACATGGAATACTGGGTGTATGTGTGAAGATGGAGGCAACTCTAGTTTATAAGCAACACTACCAATTTTCTGTAGAACCTGATAAGGGCCATAATATTTAGGAGCAAGTTTGTTTTCCTTTTTCTATTGCTTTAGGGACATCTATTTGTAAGGCTAGAGATGTACAAAAACCCAGTCACCAATTTCAAAATGTCTTTCACTACGGTGTTGATCTGCTTGTTGTTTCATCATGTTTTGTGCTAATGCTAAATTCTCCTTCAAACTAGCCAAAACCTGTTGTTGATGTTGAATGTGTTCCTCAACATCTCTGACCTTAGTTTGCACCCTCAAGGAGGAAGTGATAGAAGGTGGATGGTAACCATATAATGCTAAAAATGGGGTCATTTGAGAAGAGGTATGAAAAGATGTGTTATACCACCATTCTGCCAGTGGTAGCCATTTAATCCACCTTTCTTGCTTATCTGATACAAAACAACATAAATACCCCTCTAAGCATTTGTTGACCACTTCTGTTTGCCCATCAGTTTGAGGATGATAAGATGAACTGTGAGTTGGCTGAGTACCCAAACATGAAAATAATTCCGTCCAAAAATTACTTGTGAAAATAGGATCACGATCACTTACAATTATCTTTGGGGTTCCATGTAGCCTTTGAACTGTCTCCAAAAAAATAGATGTGATCATCAAGGCTGCGAATGGATGTGATAGGGCACAAAAATGGGCATATTTTATGAGCCTATCCACAATCACGAAAATAACATTCTTACCTTCTGAACAAGGAAATCTGGTGATGAAATCCATGGAGACCTCCTCCCATCTCTGGCTAGGAATTGGTAAGGGTTACAACAGACTTGAGTGTCTTAATTGTTCCCCTTTATTCTGTTGGCACACTAAACACTCTGATACAAACTTTTATACATCCCCTTGAGTCCTTCCCAAAAGAATTCTCTTTTTATTCTATGATATGTCTTCAAAAACCCAGTGTCCTCCAAGAGGTGAGGCATGTAGCTCTGCAAGAATATATGCTTGAACTCGGAATCTTTACTCAATTATAACCTATCCTTGTACCTATGGGCATTACCTTTCCCCTCAAATTTGTTAGATGTCATAGATCCTTGCTTGATATTCTAGTATTAGAGATTGTGTATCCTTATCTTGATTCCATTCCAATCTTGCTTCATCCACCCAATCGGTCGTCAACATGGACATTCCACATAGTAAGGCATCTCGCAAATGTATCCCTTCTAGACAACACATCAGCTACTACATTTTCTTTACCATTTTTGTATATGATTTCAAAATCATAACCCAACATTTTTGTTACCCACTTTTGTTGTTCCTCAGATGATAACCTTTGCTCCAAAAATTATTTGAGACTATCGTGATCGTTTTTACCTTGAAGTGTCTACCCATGAGATATGGCCTCCATTGTTTGACCGCATGAAGAATAGCCATCATTTATTTCTCATAGACAGGTTTGAGCAGATATTTTCCTTTGAATTGACGACTCTTAAATGTAATTGGTCTTCCTTCCTACATTAGAACTACTCCCAATCCTGATCCTAAAGCGTCACATTCAACAATGAAGGTTTTTGAGAAGTTGGGAGTAGCCAAAACTGGGGTGCTGCACATGGCTTCCTTCAGCTGCTCAAAGGATTTAGTGGCTATGTAATCCATTCAATAGAAGGCATCCTTCTTTCGCAATGCGGTGAGTGGAGTTGTTATTCTACCATATCCCCACACAAATCTTCAGTAGTATTCTATTAGTCCTAGGAACCCACGAAGATTTTTGAGATTTTTGGGCCTTGGCCATTCCACCATAGCTTTGATCTTCTGAGGATCAACTTTGACGCCTTCATGGGATACAATATGACCCAAGTACTCTACCTCTTGTACACCAAAAGAACATTTGGATGGCTTTGCATACAAAGTATGTTTCTCCAAAACTTCCAACATGTTATTTACATGTTGTAAGTGTTCTTCCCATGTCTTACTGTAAATCAATATGTCATCAAAGAAAACTAATACAAATTTCCTTTAAAAAGGCCTAAAAATAGTGTTCATCAAGCTTTGAAAGGTTGAGGGCGCATTTGTAAGACCAAAAGGCATTACCAAAAACTCATAATGGCCCTCATGAGTCCTAAAAGCCGTTTTATGAACATCTTCCTCTTTTATCCTAATTTGATGGTACCCCAAACGAAGATCTAATTTTGTGAAATAAACAACACCATGCAATTCATCAAGTAAATCATCAATTACTGGAATAGGAAACTTATCTTTGATGGTGTACTTGTTGAGTTCTCGGTAATCTGGACACATCCTCCATGTTTCATCCTTCTTACGTACCATGACCACTTTGGTGAAGAATATGCACTCTGGCTATGCGCATGATGATACTTGCCTTGACATTTCCTCCGCCATCTTCTCAATCTCACTTTTATGGGAATATGGGTATCAGTAGTCCGATGTTAGGTGTTTGGCTCCACGGAATCAACTGAATGGTGTGATCATGATCCCTAACCTGGTGGTAGTCCCTTTGGAATTGCATAAAAATAGATGAGTGAGCATCCACAATCTTCGAAGATCGGGTGGCATTGAAGACTACGTATTTTGTACTTATATGGAAAATAGCTTTGCTTTATAAAGCCATCCACTCCTTTTAAAGAACCTTCCGCATCTGATGAGAGCTAATAATGCAGGGAGACTTAGCTACCATCCCATTCAATGTATTGTCCTTCCATCCGAATGAAATCACATGAACAATTCTTGAAATTCATCTCTATAGTACTAAGGTTGTGAGCCATTGGACCCCCAAAACGATATCTTGCCCCTCCCATAGAAATATCAAACATAGGTGAGTCTAACATGTAGTCTCCCATGGAAAGCTTGATACTATGGCACTTTCATGTGCACTTATCGTCCCACCATCCGCAATCATAACTTGCATTTCTGGAGTTGGGTAAATAAAACAATTGAGGCGGGCAGCTAACTTACTATTTATGAAGTTATGAGTACTCCCCGAGTCAATCAACACCGTCACCTTCTATTTTTTGAGATATCCAATAACCTTGAGTGTTTGAGGAGTAATAATACCTGATAATGCATGGCAAGAAATTGTAGGTTGGTGATCCTCTACTTCATCTTCTCTTTGGTTCCTCGGCTCTCCTATAATTTTAGCTTCCTCATCATCCTCATTACCCCACAATCAATATAGAAAAAATTCTTCTCAACACATTTATGTCCCGGTCCATATTTTCTATCACGGTTAAAACATAATCCTTTTGCTTTCTTTTCTTCCATTTGTTGAGGAATTCACCTAATTGGCCTAGTCTTTGGTGTTAATGAAAGGTGGCCTCCTACTACAAAGAATTTTTTCCTCTACACGACATGCCATGATAATAGAATCAGAAAGCTTGATTGGATTAAACATCCATACCTCATGCTCGATGTGGTCCTTAAGACCCCCAAGAAACAAGTCATTCAAATTCTCTTCTGGAATATTCTCCACCCTTAAGGATAGGTTTTGGAATTGATGCACATAATCTTTGACTGATCCTGTTTGTCGTAACTTTGCTAATTGACTAAAGTAGTTCTCTAAAACACTAGAATTATAATGCAATTGCAACTCCTCGGTAAAAACTGTCCCAGGTGACACCTGGGCGATTCTTACGCCTCTGAGCACATAACCAACGATACCAAACAAATTGGTCAGGTTCAAGATATAGGGATGCCAATGTCACCTTTTGTCCTAATGGTGTTTGATGTAACTCAAAGAAGTTCTCCATTTGATTTATCCAATTCAGGGGATCCTTACCATCAAATTTGCACATATCCACTTTCGGCATCATGTTTCGTGGTTGCGAATAAGTTTGATTCTGATGGGACTAGAAAAGTGATCCAATATGGTTAGTTTGTCCATGATTTTGAACTGAAGGTCCTCCTTGGTTGATATGGGTTAGATTTGGGCCATACTGGTTACCCTTTACATGTTGCATGATATCATCCAATCGATGATTGATTTGGGCTATGTCTCCTTTAGAGGCCATCTCAGATTGTACATTTCGCAACTCATACTCAAGTTGGCTCACCTTATGATCAACTGAGGTAAACCCTAGTGTTGAGGAATTTATATTTACCCCTTCTGACTCCATCTCTTCAATCACTACCCCATATTTATCTGGGGTTTTACCCAGAGTAACCGGATTCTTTTTGTTCTTGTGGAAGGCCCCGCCATGATGTCAAATCTTAGGGTTTAGGGTTTCGATACAATTTCAGTCAAACAAGAAAAACACAGAGAAGATACTAATACTATTTTTTTAGAGCTTTCTGAAAATGTAAAGAACTTGAAAATTTTCCACAATTTGCACCTTAGGGAGTGATTTTATGAAAAACCTAAATTTGTAATAACTTTTGCAAAATAAATCAAAAAAGTTTGAAATTTTTAGGGAACCTTACTTGAAATGTTTTTCAACTCTGGTAAAAATATCTCCCACCAATTCGCTTTGGTTCGCAATATGTGGTGGAAACAAAAAATTAGGGTTTTTGCCCTAATTTCGGCCCAGATCGCAGCTCTGATACCACTTGTAATGAAATTACTTGTATAATTTAGATTAAGAGCAACAATAGAACACAAAATAACATAATATTTCAGAATAATGATCTCAATATGCAATTAGAATAGCTTCACCACTTCGAGGGGGCAACCTCCAAACCATATAATAAGACTCAAATGCTCAAATGATAATGAAATACTACCTATAATCCCCTATATATACTATTCATATGCTATGGCCATCACCAAGGCCGACCTATTAAGCATGAGAAAGTATAAATGATATAATAAAATGATATGGTAAGCCACAAGTCGACTACTCATATCCTAATACAAGCAATAGGTTAAGGGCATAAAGCATCCGATCAAAATAGATGTAAAGTGAACCAAACCTACACAAATCAACGACAATTTGGGTTGGATGAGAGGAA
Source organism: Taxus wallichiana var. yunnanensis (assembly GCA_018340775.1). Classification (NCBI taxonomy): domain Eukaryota; kingdom Viridiplantae; phylum Streptophyta; class Pinopsida; order Cupressales; family Taxaceae; genus Taxus; species Taxus wallichiana. The sequence continues at coordinate 1,035,912,983 of CM031234.1, forward strand.
CTTGCCAAATGAACCTACAAACTCTTCTATTGTGGATGAAAGGATGCCAAGAAATGGGATGGCTAAGGGAATCACAAGAGAATTTGGATGATATTATGATGATATTAGTGAAATCACAAGGGCATTAGGATGGTATTATGATGATAAGTGGAATCACAAGGGCATTATGATGATATGATGATAAGTGGACTCACAAGAATGCCAGATTTTTGCTATCACTTCTAGCTTATTTGAAAGAGAGGGGGAAGGCTCTTATTTATAGCCCGAGGATGTGATTAATTTAGGTAATCATGATTTTGAAAAGTTACCTTGATTAGGTGAGTGGGGTCATGATTTGAATATTAAATTCAAAGGTGGATTGCATATGGATTATTTTTTAATATTAAATTCATGAGTGGATTGGATGTGGATTATTTTTGAATATTTAATTCATGAGTGGATTGCATGTGGATTATTTTTGAATATTTAATTCATTAGTGGATTGATGTGGATTATATTTTAATATTTAATTCATGAGTGGATTGGATGTGATTATTTTTTAATATTTAATTCATGAGTGGATTGACATGGATTACTTTTGAATATTAAATTCATTAGTGGGATGACATGGATTACTTTTGAATATTAAATTCACTAGTGGAATGACATGGAACATATTTAGTATGTAATGAGGATTAGGGATTTAAAAGGGATCAATTAACCAATTAACATTGATTAATTGAATATGTATTTTTGGTGGGAAATGGAATTAATTAAATTTTGGAGGGAAAGGGAATTCAAATGAAATTAGGAGGGAAAAGGAATTTGAATGGGAAATCCTAATGAAGGAGAGAAGACACGGTGAAGTGGAGGAACGACACCAAAAATTGGTGTCTACATTTTCCCCTTTTTGATGAGTGGTTTGCGTTGGGAAAGCCATGAGACAAAAACGATGAAGTAATGAAAAGATGATTGATTGGGTGCTCCCCCTCAAACTTGGGATTGACTGAACTAAGGGACGTCGATCACAAGTTTGAAAGAGATATATGAATAAGGATGAGAATAGAAGATGAAGGGATAAGATATCCCAGATCGAGGATAAAAAAAAAGAAAATATGGCAGTGATTATGATATCACGTCGGTAGGGAACAAAGGATGGTCTCAATGGAGATGGAGGCAATGTCCTACGGACTGTGAGTGGTCAAAAATCACTACAATATGGATGTGTAAGCCATGGGGCTGATGAGTCAAAGGTAGTCATCAAATATATGCACAAAAAAATGTGAATGGATGTCTAGACAAGGGTCTAAAAAGTTGTGGGAAAAATAGGATGTGTTATCCTTCATACATGAGGAATTGAGAAAATATGTGTCACTGGATACTATGAAAGTAGTGTCCTTTCAAAGAAAGTAGATGAATGTGTGATTATGCCCCAAGAAAAGGGATTTATGGTTATGAAGATATATTTCCTAAGGAAGGTAGTCCTTTGATAAGAAAGCATTCCTTTTTCTCATGTGAATGGGGGAATAATTCAATCTACTTTTGCTAAGCAAAAAGTAGAGAAAACATTTGTGAGGGAAAATAGAGGATTGTAAGTGATGATCATTATGGTATCCTCCAAGACAAAAATCCTTGGGAAGATGTGATGAGGGATATATGTGATGATGCCCCCTCGAGAGGGATGACGAGAATGGAAGAATCTCATGAAAAAATGAGGAGGGGTCAATGTCGTAGAGAGGAGGAAGAGAATGGGGTGTAATAGAATAGAGAATCTGTAATCTACAAATGGGGAGATATTTTTATCAACCTTGAATGTTAAGTGTGAAGAAGTGTTGAAGAACATAATGATTGAGAGTGGAAAGAAAGAAAAAAGGGAATGGACATGAGGAGTGGTTGATTATGGGTAAGTGAGGAATGTGAAGAGGACAAGGGTATGGAATAGAGTGGACGTGGTGGAGGAGGAGAAAAATGAATGAAATAGGTGGAAGAGAATAATAGAGAAGGATGATAAGAGAAAAAGGGAATGAGGAAGAATGAACAAGAAGAAGACAAGATGAGAAGAGAGAAGATGTCAAAGTAGAGGGTGAAAGCATAGAAAAGGGAGAGATGTGCAATATGAAGGTAGTGGAAAATATAAAGGGAGGGAGGTGATGAAGATGAAGGGAGAGAAATGATGGAAAATGGAGGAGATGAGGAAAATGAAGAATGTAAAGAAGAGGAAAGAGATGATAGAATAGAGAAAAGAAATAAAGTATAGAAGTAGGAGGTGAAGAAGACAAGGGTAGGGAATAGAGAGAACACAAAGATGGGTCTAGAGAAAAATAAAATAGAGAAGGATGATATGAGAAGAAGGTAATGAGGAATGAAGAACAAGAAGGAGAAGACGAGATGAGAAAGGGTGACAGAGGAGAGGGTGAAAGCAAAAAAGGGAGAGAGATGTGCAAAATGAAAGTAGTGGAATAGAAAAGATACAATGAGGGAGGTGATGAAGATGAAGGGAGATAAATGATGGAAAAAATGGAGGAGATGATGAAAATGAAGGGAGAGAAATGATGGAAACATGGAGGAGATGAGGAAGATGAAGAATTTAAAGAAGAGAGAAAGAGATGATAGAATTGAGAAAAGAAAGAAACTATAGAAGAGATCAATGTATGGAATAGAGCGAACGGAGATGGGGGATGAGAAAAAGAGGTGGAAGAGAATAATAGAGAGGGATGATAGGAGAAGGGAATGAATAGTAAAAAAATAGAAGGAGAAGACAAGATGAAAAAAAACACATAGTAGAATATGAAGTCATGAGGAAGGAGAGAGAAGTGCAAAATGAAGGTAGTAAAATAGAAAAGATACAGTGAAGGAGGTGAAGAAGATGGAGAATTTAAATAAGATGAAAGATACAACTAAATAGAGAAAATAAAGGAACAAGAGAAGGGAGCAGAAGATGTGGAGAAGATCGAGAAAAGAAGGGAAGGGGAATATGGTACAGACCGCATGGAAATGCATGTGAAGGTGGGAGGATAAAAAAATATGGGATAGTGAGGGAGAAACAAGGTAACAATGGGGAAGTAAAGAGGGGAGGAAGGACACGGAGTGGAAAAGTTGTAGAAATGCATGAGATGAGGATAAGAGGATAAAAGGGTTGTATGATGAAGACAATAAAGATATTAAAAGGGTGAAGGGAAGATGGAGAGGTGGCAAAGAAGTGACAAGAAATGGAAGAGGTGGAGACAAGGAAGGGGAGGAAAGAGAGAATGGATGATGGAGGAGGAAATGCTAGTAAAAGAATGTTAGGGGAAGACCAACAATAATTATTATTGGTGAAGGATGAGAGGAAAAGTGAAGAAGGGTAAGAGGGGAATGAATGGAAGGGGAAATGCCAATGAAGGGACGTTAGGGGAAGACCAACAATAATTATTGTTGGTGCAAGATGGGGAAGGAGTGGAAAAGAAATAGAGAAGGACAAAGAGAGTGAGAAAGGTAGCGAAGAGTGATGTGGAGTGATTTTTAGGGGTTGACCAACAATAATAGTTATTAGGATGGAAACCAAAGATGATCATGAAATAATTTTAGGGGAGACCAACAACAATGATGGTTAGACATGAGAGTGGATATTTGGGAGAATTCGAGGAGTGGAAAGAGTAAAGAAAGGAGGAATGATGATTTATGAAAAGATGAAGGCACTGGAGGATGAGGATGGACGAGGTGAAGGTGAAGAAAAACAAGACATGAAAAGAATGGAAGGAAGTGGTATGAAGGATGATGGATCAAAAAGGGGGAAAATGGGGAAAGGAGTACAATTGCAAGGGGAGATGGTGTACGTACTCTATGATTTGATAGGTTGAGAAAGGGTAATGGTAGGAGAAAAAATATTGGTTGGTAGGGGAGACTAGGAGGAAGGAACGGTCAACTGGGGAATTTTAAGGGAGGAATTGTCTAGAATGATAGGTTTACTTTGAGTAGAATTTCCATGCGGCATGAATAGTCAAGTAAAATCATCAAGATGGAGATGAAAATACTGAAATGGTGAGAAGGGTGATGTTTACACCAAGTAGTAGAAGGGGACAAGAATGGTGAGAAGGGTGATGTGGGGATAAGTGATAGGAGGATAAAAGTGATGAGGGAGGATGAATGGATCAAAGACATGTTGACCATGGTGGGGGATGAGAAGCTATAGGATAACAAACTCTCCTTGAGAGGGATCCTCAAGTAGGATTCACAAATTGCAACAGATATCAAGTAGAATTCCCAAACTAAAAAGTGTATTAGAGATAGTGTTCATATATGTTAAAAAATTCATGGAATTATGGATGATTGTAAGATATGTCATCCTTAAAAGTAAACATATGGATATAGATTTCATGGTTTGAAATTAGATATGTAAGAATGCGACCTTGATAGAAGGTGACCATAACGAGAGAAAAACATAATTATAACAAGGAGTATACAGGAAACCATGCTTCAAACCATATGGAGGTAAACAAGAAAGGGTACCACTCAAGGCATTGCACTTGTAGCCAATAGTAGGTGTTAACACATAACCAATGATAGTTAGTTATATCAAAAGACCATGAGGGAAATATGGATGCAATAATCTCATAAACCTAATGTCAACATGACAAAGGGGTTTCGAGATGTAACTTGTATGCGGGAAGAGGGTTCTCCATAGGTGGTTGTTCCTAGGACTATGCCCTAGCTCTGGGAAGGGGAAAGATGCAAACTGATCAATGTGGGAAGTTATGTAATGTATATGAGAAAGTTGATCGATGCAAGAAGATTTCTTAGGATGTTATGATATATAGAAGGTTGATCAATGCAGGAAGCCTTTGCTGCCATGATACAATAATAGAGTAGCCATCCTTCGAGGGTATGGTCTACTTTTTTCTTTTACTTTTAAAGTTTTTAGTTTTTCTTTTAGATGACAAGATAAGATATGCATGATAGTTGTACTTTGGGAATCAAGATATTTTTATTATATGTTTTTAATGACTAGCTTTCCTTCAGGGATTATTTTGTTTTTGGATAAGATAACATGAGATAGGAGCATCCATAATTTTGACTTTCTTTTTTTTTTTTTTGATGGGAAGAGGGAAGAGCTAGGTAGACTACTTAGGAGGGGAAGATGATTATACAAGTGACACCCCTAGACCCTTAACGTGGTTTCAATAGGTAAATAAGAAGGTGATGGGTGTAATGATTGTAGAGTTCTCACCAAAAAGGGATAACCTATCCATAAGGAAAATGCTATGGACAGAGCCGTGGTGCCCATATTTAAGGTCATGTATAGGAAGTGACGGTAGACCACATAATTCCATATCATTACAATGATAGATGGAAGGGGCTAATGATGGAGGAATGATCTAAAGATATGACTATCTTCTCATTGGTAGATATGTTAATAATAGAATGGTCGTAAGTGAAATGTGTTAAGAGGTTTTATTTTTGGTTTACCATTAAGGGAAGCTGATTGATAGATTAGTGACATTCTCATTTTATTTTAAGACAAGGTCACCAATTTTAAAGTCGTGTTCTTTGAGATGATTTTATAAGCACGGTGAACATGCTACTTGATAAACATGATGATGTTTGAAGAACAAGAAGGATTCACTCATCTAACAACTCAAGTTGTGTTAGACGCTCTTGCAATAATCTTCATCAGAAATGAAGTCATGCAAAGAGACATGCGTAAGGATGGAATTTGAACTTTGAGGGGAAGAACAAATTTAGAGCCATATATGAGAGAAAAGGGGTAGCACCCATGGAGGTACAAATGTTATTCTAGTAAGCCCAAAGAGCGAAGGGAAGTTGAAGATGTTAGTTATGACTTGCTTTATCGATGGTTTTAGCAAGGATGTTACACAAGGTCTTATTAGTCACTTGGCCTGGCCATTAGCTTGAGGATAATAAGGAGAGGAGAAGCTAATATTGATATTGAATGAGTTGTAGAGCTTCTTGACATATTTGTTTTTGAAGGACTTTCCATTGTCATGATGATTTTATGAGGGATGCCAATGCAAAATGATATGCTAATAGATGAAGTTAATAATTTGATTAGCTTTGGTTAAGGTGAGTGGAATTGATTCCACCCACTTGGTGAAGTACTCAGTCGTAGTGATGATAGAATGATGATGTTGTGAAGAATGAGGATTGATGGTACCAATGAGATCAAGGCCCCATTGCGAGAAGGGCCAAAGGTCTTGAGTGGCTGTAAGGCCTGGCTAGGAATGCAGACAAGATTGGAATGTTGCTGACACTTGACACATTTCTTAACATATTCGCAGCAGTCCTGATTGAGAGAAGGCCAATAATAGCCAAGGTGAAGAACGCGCTTAGTGACAACTAAGCCACTAAAGTGTCCACCACAAATGCCATCATGGAATTCTTGGATAGCGCGAGTAGATTCATGGGATTTAAGGCATCGAAGGAGAATACCGTCGAACCCACATTTATAGAGAATGCCACTAAGAATGACATAGTGGTTAGCACGTTGAAGAAATGACCTCCTACCATTCTTAGATAATTCAAAGGGAATGATGGATTTGGATAGATAATCGAAGATTTGAGAGTACCAAAGATTTGATGTGTTGGATTCAACAAGATTGACGTGAGGTAACCCATGACGTGATATGGTTGATCACGATGATGAACAACAATAGAAAATTTGGATTCATTTTTGTCCATGGGATGAGAGATGCAAGAGATGCCATTGTGTCAACGAAATGGTTGGATTATTGAGGTATGTCTTGAATAGTGTAAGAATCGAAGGCCTCAAAGAAAAAGATGATAATATCCTTATATTTAAAGAACATGATTTTTACATTGATAATCATTTGTAACTTGTTTGACGATGAGCTCGAGAATCCCCATAGATATCAAGGATTTGTACACCCAAAAGGATGGCAGTTTCAAGGCCCAAAATGAGAGCCTCATATTCTCGCTATATTGTTAGTGCACTCAAAGTCAAGCTTTTGAGTGATGGGGATAGGAGTATCCTAAGGAGGAATGATAATGACGCTAGCACCTCCCCCTTGTTGACACTTAGAGCCATCAAAAAGAGATTCATCTTAAGAGGAGAATCCTCATGGTGGAAATTGTTGATGGATTCATCTGGAAATTGTTCATGAGGAAGATGAGCATCAGGAAGAGGGGCTTTAGCTAATTGGTCTGTAATAGCTTGGCCCTTGATAGACTTTTGAGAGATGAACTCTAGATAAAACTCAATCATGAGCATGAGCCAGTGAGTGATGTGATCATTATGATAAGGCTTAGAATGCATCATTTTGAGAAGATGAGAGATAGTGATGACATAAGTATTTTGATTAAGAAGATAATGTCAAAGCTTAGAAGTGGCGAAGAAGAGGTGTGGCAACAAATTTTAGCTTCTAGGTGTAGTGAGTCTCATAATCATGAAGGGTGTGACTAATGTAATAAACATCATGTTCATGACCTTGGTCATCACGATGTGCCAACATAGCCCCTAGGGCATGATCATGGTGGAAACATATAGATATAATTGCTCCCGCTCATGTGGAGTCAGTAAGCACAGGTGGTGATAGGAGATACTTGCTTAAGATCATCAAAGGCTTTTTGTCAGTTATCGTCCTAGTGGAAGTCGACATATTTACGAAGAAGATGATGAAATGGTTGGCAATGGTCTAAATATGTGAATTGAAGTGGCATATGAACTTAAGATGGCCTTGAAGACTACATAATCGCTTAATATTACAAGGAGGCATCTTAAGGATAACCTTGATTTTTGCGGGGTCAACTTCAATACCCTTGATAGAAATGATGAAACCAAGGATTTTTCCAGTAAGAACTCTAAAAATACACTTGGTCGGTCGAGAGAAGGAAGAAATAGATGAGACACTCGAAAAAGATTTCAAGGAAAGATAGTTAATCACATCAATGTTTGGACTTACCGAAGAGGTCATCCACATAGTCCTCTGATCTTATAGATGAGATCATGAAAGATATAGGTCATGGCTCGTTGATAGGTGGCCCCAAAAAATTTCAAACCAAAGGGAATCACATGATAGCAAAAGGTCCCCCATGGGGTGATGAAGGAGGTATTATGTTGGTCTTCTAATGCATGATGAGAATTTTATTATAACCGAAAAACCGTCCATAAGAGAAAGCATCTCATGACCCACGGTAATATCCACAAGTTGATCAATGTTGGGAAGAGGAAAGTCATCTTTAGGGCAAGTGAGATTAAGATCCCAAAATTCAATGCATATATGAAGCTTTCCGATGCTTTAGCGACATGTACGATGTTAGAAACCCATTGGGGATAGTCAATGGGGATGATGAAATTGGCGAAAGAAGACGTTACAACTCCACTCGACAAGGAGGGCCACTCGAGGATGCGTGTGGCAAAGCTTATACTTAACCGGTTTAGAATTGGGGATAGTGACAATGTTATGGACAACGATGGAGGGGTCAAGACCGGCATGTCGGATTACGTCCATGCAAAGGTTGGCTGTGTTTGGATAAGATAGAGGTGAAGGCTTTGAGTTCTTGAGGCTCCAGATATTGTCTCCCCTTAAGGATGCGAGGATCTTGAGGAGTCTCGATATTAATGTCAATAGTGGACTTGGGGAAGGGACTTTTGGATGTGGGAATCCTTGACCCCCATGTAAGAAAGAATGGAGTTGTCATCATTGCACTAAAGAATGTCAATGGTAGGGAGAGTATGAATTATCCCTTCATATTCGTATTTAATACAATGGTGGAGGGTAGATGGGATGCAATGCATGGCATGAATCCAAGGATGTCCAAGAAAAAGATTATACTAAAATTATCCTTCTATAATGTAGAAGATCTCATGAAGGAGTTTATGGCCAATGCGAATGGGAAGGATAATTATACCCAATGGGGGTGGCGACATCATTGAAGGCACGAGAGGATGGTAGGGGATTCAATGACAATGGTGTCAGGTAGTTTGAGTTGGTTGAAGGTGTGAGAAGAAATTATATTAATACTAGCACCATTATCAATCATAGTCCATCGATGAATGTGTTATTAATGCGAACTATGATGAAGAGAGGAAGATCGTGTTCTTTGGGTGGCATGTCGAGGATTTTATAATCCTCAAAGGACATGGCAGAAGATGTTGCGAAAGCATCGGCTATAACCGCCAGGGGGTTGAGGCTCATCAGATGATACCGGGATGCGCTATAGAGCTTCAATAAGAGCTTGTTTATGGTTAGGAGAGATTTGGATAAGCTCATAAAGTGACATCTTAACCGGGGCCTGGTGAAGTTGTTTGACGATGGTCTATTTAATGGAAGTAGGATTAGGAGCGACCAAAATAGATACATTGGTCTTAGAGGAAGATGGAGGGGATGATAGAGGATGAGGATGAGTGGTGGGGAGTGGCAATAACAACCTTAGGTTGTGATGGGGGTGTGGATGAGGTAAGCTCCTTAGGAGGAGGGATAGAAACAAAGGTCCTTGATTTTGTTTGGATTGTTGGTTTAGTAATGTTTGTCTGAAAAAGTAGTTACTCGCACAACATCAATGTAGAGAGGAGGACATTCCTCAAGAGGAGCTGAAGTAGGTGGAGGAATGACGACGTAAGTCTTGGATGGACTGGTGACTTAGATATTTTGGTAAATGAAGGTTGGGCGGAGGAAGTGGATATGGTTGGTGGAAGAGTTGTTCCCCCTCATCAAGGAGGTCATCTTCATTGATAAGGTTGTGTATGATGGTTTGAAGGGCCCTACAGTGTTCAATGTCATGCCCTGGTGCACGATGGTATGCACAAATAAGGTTAGAGTCAAACCATGAGGGTCTTAGTGCACTTGGGTTGAAGGGTTTAATTGGTGGCAAGGTGATTTTTAAGGCTTGGAGCAATTGGTAAAACATTTGTAGTATAATATCCCGAGGAATAGGTGATGATGTGGCTATAGGTGAAAGGTTTTGTGATGAAATTAATGATGGTTTGACGTGAGGTGGTGTGATGGGATCCTTTGATATTGTCTTAGATTTGGAAGAGGATGGAGCCGATTGTGTTTGATTTGAATCTTGGTTAATGATGTGGATGACCTAGACTCGGTTGTGTTTTTTTATTAGTGGTGAAGGTTTTCAATGAAGGGGATGATCCCAAAATATAAGAAGATGATGAAGGGAGTGGTCCCAAAATAGAAGAAGATGATGTAGGGATGGGTCCCAAAATAGAAGATGATGATGTGGCTTTAGGAGGATTGGTCTTGGGGAAGGAATCTCTACCTTTTTATGTGGATGTGTGAGAGGCTTTTGGGTAAGGACACCAAGGTTTTTAATTTTTGCTTGTGGATATTTTTCCTTGGTGGAAGTAGTGGCATCTTTGGTTATAGTGACTGGTTTTGGTAGCAATGTGTGTAATATTGTTGGTGGAAGGGGTTTCTATGATGCGTTTAACTATGTCTAAAGGGTTGGTTGATTGTGTGGGTTTAGGATGAGTGGGTATACGTGTTGTAGGTGTCGTTGATATGATTGGTGTGTCACTTACACTTGTATTGATTAGGGGAGCAGGTAATTGTGTAGTCATAGGTGGAATCTCGGATGTTGAGGTAGAGGTAGTCATACTTGGGGTAGAAGTTGGCATAGGTGTTGAGGAGGTTGATGTGGTCGTAGTTTTCATAGATGTGGAAGGGGTTCAATAGATGAAGTCATAGATGGAAAAGATGGTGAAGTGGATGTAATCAAGCATGAAGGGATTGTGGTCATGGTTGATGTTGATGGAGATGTGATGGTTGGTGTAGTGGGTGGAATTATTGGTGAAGCAAGTTCCTGATCAACGATATCAGTAGTGTGAATGGTGTTAATGGTCTGACATTAGGAGGTTGGGATGTGGGAGTAGTGGTTTGATTTGTCGAAGCATGATTGGGGAATGGTTGTTTAAAGATATCTAGTGGTTGATTTAGAGGTGTGTTGGGGTTGTCTACTTGGAGGTCACCTTGATCAATAATTTTTGGACTAGATCCTTAAAGGTCCTGCATTTTTCTATGTCATGTCCTTTAACTTGATGATACTTACAAAAGTGATCCTCACGATATCATGTTGGTTTAGGTCTTGTCTTGTCTAGTGGTCAAATTTGGGGGAGCGTGATGAGATGAACTACCACCAACTTATCAAAGATCAAACTATATGATTATCCAAGAGGAGTATAGCAAGCTCTTTTTTTTAAGGCCACACACTATAAGTAGGTACGGAAGAGGATTTGACCACCATGACATTGGCTGTGTTTTTAGATTTATCATTATGGTTCGATGATGTCTTGGTAAACTCAGTCTTGGTTTGTTCATTTTAAGTTTGAGATGGCCTTGCTCAAGGGCACGAGTTTCAAGTTTCGAGCCATGGTGAAATCCTCTTCATGAATGTTTAGAATGATTGAATTTGCAACGCGGAAGAAATGTACTTCACACAAGAGTGTGAAAATATTTCGATAAGCTTTGTCTATGGAAGAGTAAATGATAGTCGGTTTATGGTCCCATGTCATCGCACGACAAAGTCCGTGATAGACTCGCTGCGTTAAATGTTTGAATGGTGTATAAATCATCATGGTGATTTTGTATGCAATATGAATTAGAAAGTGCTCTAAGAACAATTGTGCGAGTTGAGTGAATGAAAATAATGAATGTTGAGGAATGTCATTGTACCAATCCAACATAGGACCAACAAAATACATAGGGAAGGTGCAAAGCATAAGGTCTTGATCATGAGCAATAAGGTAACACACATGCTTAAATGTGCGAAGATGTTGTTGTGGGTCCTCCTTACTATTGAATTTGGAAAACTTTGGTAATTCCCAATGAGGAGGATATGGTTTGATTGGTACTGATGGATGAATAGGTTCATTACATATTTTCTCGTAAGAGAATGTAACTTTGGGCCCTAGTGTAGCGGCCTCAATATTAGCCAACCTATTCATTAAGGCATGCATGGGATCATTTGATGTGTTGATTGGTTGGGATTGTGATTTTGTGACATGGGAAGTAGCGTAATAAGGCCGTTGATGCATTTTTAATGTGTAGGTGTTTGAGGCATGGCACGATAAGGGTGGATGTAAGTTATGGGTTGAGATTGAGGAGGTTGTTGTAATGGTTTTTGTTGTGAAATAGGATGTGGTATGATTGTTGGGATTGGTTTTGTTGTGGTAAGTGGTGAATGGGAACGTAGGTGTAGATAAGTTGATGAGGTGGATTAGGCATTGTATAATGCAAAGCACTAGTAGGAAGAGGTTGGGAAGCAATGACATTCACATGTATATGTGAGGTAAGAGGAAAAGTAGAGATATGTTGTTCCGATATGGGATGTGATATTTGGATACATTAAGTATGGACACTAGTGATAATAGTGGTCGAGAGGTAGTAGGAATGGATGTGGTGATGGTTGTATTGATTGGAGGGAGATCGGGAGGAATCGGTGTGACTAGCTGAGTGGTTTGATGAGATGGTGGATTAACGGATGAGGATGGATCTAGTTCCCATTGGGCTAAAACAAGCTCGTTCATAGCTCTAGGGAAGAAGATTGCTAATTGTGAAGAGAGGATTTGAGTCATTTTGGGGTTAGATTGATAGTCATAAATTTTTTGAATGGGTGGACCATCAAGAGGAAGTTGGGTTGAATTCCTAAGTAAGTAATCATGAAGAGCCACCAAGTTGGCATCAATAAGCTCTTGAAACTCCAAACTTTCATGAGGGACGATAGAGGTCCAAAAGCGTCAATTTATGTAGTAAATGAGGTGTGGACAGTCTAGATGGAATAGAATAATGGTATGGATTAGTCTCATTATGAGTAGATGTTCGAATAAGGGTCTCCTGATGAGATGAATGGAAATTCATGGATTGGGTAACCATAGAAGAAGTGACCATGGGCATGGAAGATACAATAGTCATGGTGGATGTTTGTTGAGACGAGCAGCATTTGGTGTGTGTTCAATGTGAGATCTTGTTCCATTCTTCTAGCTACTGAATGTGTGATTATGGGTTTGAAAAAAAAGAAAACAAATCATATTTTAATTAGATCAAGCAAATCAGGAACACAATGTTTTCTTATCTTGATTAACTTAAAAAAATAATATAACGAAATAAAAGGCTCAAAAGGACCTAGGAAATGGCCAATCTATGTTTGGTTTCGGGACGTTGTGGATGGGGAGTCCTCGATATACCTAAAGGTACATGAGGCTCCGTCTATGCAAGATTTCTAATGCACCAAAACATCGTGGCGATTTTTGTTGGTGATGAAATCCCAATCAATCCACTTGGTAGGAAGATGTCTAGATGTGTTAATTTATTTGTGAGTTCGGTTGTGTGTGATGGAATGTGAGATGCAACCGATTAACCCTACTTAAGCTATGTTATCAAGCAAGATGCAAAGGGTTCTTTTTAAACCAAATCCAAATGTGAAGTTTGATGAAGACAAACACACAAGAAAGGGAAAGTATGATGTAAAAGGAGAAAATAAGGAAAAATGAAGAATACTTGGAGAATGTTTTTCCTTTTATCGGTCTCTGGTGACATAAGCGAAGAGTAGGCTCCAAGAAATCCCGACACGAGAAAGAAAGCAATGTAGACTAACTGTAAAGTTAGTACAACAGAAATATAGAAGAAAATATGGAGTTATACAAAGTGAGGATGTTGATTAAAATATGCAAACTACTATGCGGTCAAGGATCCTGCAGAAGTGGTTAGTAGTTTTCCACGATAAACGAAAAAAATGATGAAGGATACCACAATCACGTTTTTGATTCTCAGGATCGCTTGTGATAAGCACAAGAGAAGAGCATACATGTGACGGGTTGTGATTAGCTTCACAAAAAAAAATGACAACAATGTGTGGATGAAAGTAACCAAAAAGTGTTAGATGATAACACAAAGTGAGTAAATGATAATGACACATTGAAAAGCGAGACCAAGTGACTAGAAGCGTCCAAGACCCTAAATTTTCACCATTTAGCGAGATTGTGGAAGAGCTCGGTGAAAGGGATTTGCATCATGTATATGTTTCAAAAGTTGGTCTTTGATAGTGTAATTTTGTGGTCGAAGTGTCATAGAGTCCCCGTATAAAATCAAACAATACAATGAGTTCACTTGGTGAAATATCTTAATTTTGCTTAGAAAATGGCACGAGTAAGGAGGTAAGATAAATAATGAAGCTAAATCAATTAAAAAAACTAGTGTTGTGAAAAAAACCTAATGGTTTTTTTTTTTTTTGAAAATATGTTGATTCAAAAAGACTTACAATCTAGTGAATGATGTTAAACTAATCACGCCACAAAAAAAAAAAAAAAAAGTCTGAATTAAATACATCAACTAATGAGGTAAGAAGTTGTTTATCGGTTTAACAAAATTAATATCAACTTAAACATGAAACATATTACAAATGTGATGTTGATGACTAATTAAATGTGGAACACATAACAAATTGGATAATGGCAAATGAGTTACACATAGAGTAAATAGCTAATTACAAATTAAGATTACATAAACGATTTGTGTAATAATATATCTATCAAATTGAGACCAAATTAATTGGAAGATACATTACAACTTGATTATTATAACGAAGAAGCATACAATTAATTAAATGGAAATATATGAAAGAAGCTTAGAGAAAGGAGTTATGTAATAAGAGATGTATCAAAAGTGTGACACGAGGCGGGAAGCCGTGCTGATGTTTAAACTAATACTAAAAATAATTAATAAAAATAAAACTTTATACTAATTACAAACCAAAAATAAAAACCTTTTGAAAACCAAAAAATAAATTATTATAAACCACAAAATGAAAATAATAATGCCACCTCCAGAAAACACCAAAACCTTGTACAAGACAAGTAAAGTGGCGAAAATTGACAAGCACTAACTCAACATGCCAAATATGTAAGCGGTATGAACACAATGAAAGAGTGATGGAAAAAAAAACATCAGAGTCCATAATGAGGTAAATAGCCTATCCACCACTATCACAATATGTAAAAATACCATAAGACAACACAAAGCAATAATATCTCCCACAATGTAAACATTAACCAAAGAATACCATATGGAACAGAGAATGAAATTATGACAACAAACACCAATAGGAAAATAATGGATAAAGTAACAAGTTGCGAAACCAACAACAATAAATCGTGGGTGGGTCCCACTAGGTGTACTAGAATGTTGTAGAAATTTCCTCGCTCTATCCAGTTAGTGAACTAGATAACAAAGAAAATAAAACAACTTCAAATATGCAACGCTTTTAAGTTACCTCGAAGAAGATGGTGACAAATGGATGGGCATAAAGGTAGCTCCTCCTCGCTACAAGCTTGATAATTTACACAACAAATAAGACTAAGAAGGAAAATGGATTATTAGATATATGGAGGGATGTTCGACTAAGTCGGATCCAAGAAGCGTGAGCTTCCTTGGCGGATGTCAACCCTCTTGAAGATAAAATTGCTTGATAATGGATGTGGAAAACATGTAGAATCTGATATAAAATAGAAACTGAAAATGTTGATATATAAGGAAAATATAGATCTGATCAAAATAGATGTAAAGTGAACCAAACCTGCACAAACCAACGATAATTTGGGTTAGATGAGAGGAACCTACCAAACGAACTTGCAAACTCTTTTGTTGTGGATGAAAGGATGCCAAGAAATGGGATGGCTAAGGGAATCACTAGAGCATTTGGATGATACTATGATGATATTAGTGGAATCACAAGGGCATTAGGGTAGTATTATGATTATAAGTGGAATTACAAAGGAATTAGGATGATATGATGATAGGTGGACTCACAAGAATGCCGAGTTTTTCTATCACTTCTAGCTTATTAAAAAGAGGGGGAGGCTCTTATTTATAGCATGAGGATGTGATTAATTTAGGTAATCATGATTTTGAAAAATTACCTTAATTAGGTGAGTGGGGACATGATTTGAATATTAAATTCAAAGGTGGATTGCATATGGATTATTTTTTAATATTTAATTCATGAGTGGATTACATGTGGATTATTTTTGAATATTTAATTCATGAGTGGATTGGATGTGGATTATATTTTAATATTTAATTCATGAGTGGATTGCATGTGGATTATTTTTGAATATTTAATTCATGAGTGGATTGCATGTGGATTATTTTTGAATATTAAATTCATTAGTGGGATGACATGGATTACTTTTGACTATTAAATTCGTTAGTGGATTGACATGGAGCATATTAGCATGTAATGAGGATTAGGGATTTAAAGGGATCAATTAACCAATTAACATTGATTAATTGAATATGTATTTTTGGTGGGAAATATAATTAATTAGGAGGAAAAAAGAATTTAAATGGGCAAGCCTAATCAATGAAGAGAGAAGATGTGGGGTGAAGTGGAGGAACAACACCAAAAATTGGTGTCTACATTTGGTTACTCCACCCACCTTTGACGCGTGTTGGTTTTGGATATGGATGGGAAGAGGGAGGAATTCCTCCTTTTCATTTTTCATGCTTGTTTTGAAAAACTTGAAAAAATCCTTTCATTTTGGTTATCCTCCTATATTTGGCTTGTAGGTAAGGATGGATTCCATTTGGTTTGGAAATCCATCTCTCGTCCTCAAATGAAGGAAACAATGTGTTTGAAAAGCATTCTTGGGGAGATAATTGAGGGATAAGGGAGTGTTTTGGACTGATAAGGAGTGTTTGATCTATGGATATATAAGGTGGAAAAATTGTTGTTTTGTATGGAGTTTTTAGCTACAAAAAAAAATGGTATTTTCATCCCCTATCATCAAATTAGAAGCATGTTGCTTCTTAATTGATTTACTTTTGTTTAATGTGTTTTCTTGTGTTAAAACCATGTAATGAAATGTGTCTTTTGCATCGATTTCTTCCCTTGTGCTATTTGGTTGTGTTGCCTCTTTCCCATGGGCTTGGGGGAGGCTAGCATGCCACCTTAGACCCTTGGTGGCATGTAATGATGCCAAATGGTTGGGTGGTCAACCAGGCTCATTCTCTTGATCTTTGGAATTTTTAATCTTGTTGTTTGGAGTTGGATGTATTTCATTTGAAGTTGTAGGTTTTGTTTTGTTTCTTGTAAAAGGTTTCTTATTTTGGTAAAATAAAATGACATGTCTCCACTTCAAGTGGAGGGATTTTATACTTGCATTTTATTTATTATTATTTCTTGTAATCTAAGTTTAAACATCATAGATTACTCACATAAAATGTTTTGTTTCATAATTGTAAAGTTGTTGGAAATGTCCATTAAAGGACTTCTTACTATTGTAAAAATACAACTAGTTGTTGTTATGAATTTGGATACTTTCTCCCTTGCTTCATAGTTTTGAAATTTGATTTAAAAAAATTATTTTCCTCTTGAAGAGGCTTCTTGAAAATGAAAGAATCCAACTTATTAAATGAATGAAAATTGTAAGATTTATGGGACAAAAATATGAATAAAAAGCAACCTTTTTCTTCCTAGTGAAATTTGAAAACTTCACACCTTATCTCATCCATAATGGAATTCTGATTTAATGGAATTTCTAGTTTTAAAAGCTCCATATTTAACTGTTGTTGCTTTTTGCAAAGGGGAAAGGAAATGGTAACAATACAAGTTTAATTTTTGTTGTTTGTTGAGTGAAAAAAATTGTTGTTGTAATTGTAAAAGTTGTAGCATTTTCTGTTTTAAATATGATAGTGAAAGTTGCCAAAGTATTTCATTATTTACGGATTGAAGTATGAAGTTTCCATTTTATCTCATAACAAAAACAACATAATGTTTACATTTTTTTTGCTTGAAATAAATCATCTTTTTAGTAAACAACTTACTTTGTCACCTCTCTCTCTCTCTCTCTCTCTCTCTCTCTCTCTCTCTCTCACACACACACACACACACACACACACACACACACACACACACACACACACACCCACCCACATATTTATAAATCTATATGTTTTTTATATTAAAAATGAGTTATTAAATAGAAATTGGATTCTGATATTTAGAATTAGTAATTGTTTTATAACTACCTTTAAAAAAGGTGTGTGTGTGTGTATAAATATATTTATATTTTTAGCATATTAGAAATGAAGTACCTTTAAAAGAGTTATATATATATATATATATAACATGGTTTATTGTTTTGGGTTGAAGCCCTTTCTTTGGTTTAAGGGTTGATTTATGTAAACAAAATAAATGTGTGGTGGGGGAGGAGTTGGACGATTGTCCCAACCATCCCCACACTTTCCTTTTCGCACCTCATTGGGATTGTGGCATATGCCACAACCCCCCACCCCCACGCACGCACCCATGCCTTACACGTTTAAGGCATGGGTATGCATCTTTAAACCTACTATACATACAACCAAAATGTTTCTTTTTAAACAAATGAGTGTGACAAAAGTATTCTCTCACAACTTATTTAAAATGCATCTCTAGCTTCTATAAATACCTCACTATGGTGTGTATTAAACCTTTAAGCAAAGGATTATAATTTCTTCTTATTTACAAGTATACGTGTGTAGATAAATTTAAGATAAAATAACATAGAACATAGTTATAATGGTTGTTTTGCATAATGTATAGGCTTGACAAAAAGAGGAAGAGGCAACATAGTTTTGAAACATATAACCCAATTCCAAATTTGAGTTATTCATATGATATTGAGGATCGTGGTGACTTGATCCTATGGGGTGAGACTCAAGCCATTTCCCTTGATGTCCACATTCTCCCCACTAAAATCTCAAATCCTGGACAAAATCAATGTAAATTCAACCCTTCGACTAAATAACATGGAAATCCACAAAAACTAGATAACAATGAAGAAGATAGAGATTACGTAGAGTACATCCTTATCAAGAAATGTAGGATAAAGGAAGCTATAAAATCTTACATAGAAAAGGTGAGGATTCGCTAGACACGTAATAACAAGACAAGGAAACCGAGGAAAACCTAGCTTGCTTATTAAATCTCAAAAGATATTTTCTCAAAATAAGCCCCACAGAGCACCTCCTATTACGGATAAAATAAATTATTGAAAGTCTTTCCAATCCTAAGATATCTAATGTCTATAAGGAAGTAACCAAGAGAGTTCGACACCATGAACCCATATTGATAAGTTAGAAACCGCTTACAACAATATGCCTTATGACAAAGATAAAATGTGATGTTGTTATAAATAATATCATATTTTGGTTGAAGGTAAGAAATTCCATCCTTTGATAAATAATTTTAAGGACACAAGGTTTCCCAAGCCTCTACTAAATAAAAATAAGGAGAAAGGGCTTGTGTAGTTGATGCCTTTACAGTTCAAGGTTTGTTGGTGATACTTTTTCATACGTTGTATGATCCGGATTATTTTGTAGTTTTTATTTTCAACATTTCTATCACCACGCCACATGTCATTCCCGGGAAGGGCCAACAAAAATAGGGGTGGACAACATGAGATGTCACGTATCAATGATGCCCCACAACCAATCTCCATTTCCACTATTTGTGACATGCTATATGTAGTCACGATGCATCTAATTTGGAGATGCATATCGATGTAATTAGATGTTTGTAAGCTACGTGAAGGAGAAAAAATTTGATGGTATAAATTGTAATAATATTGATATGGTTGGGTAAATATGAAAAATTGTTTGAATAATCAAATGACTATTTTCATTAATTTCTCTAAAGTGTTTGTGGAATATTGCTTAAACACTACCCGTGATCATGATGGTGTTTAATTGAAAAAGGAAAAATCATTATCATATAAGACTCATTATCTTTCGTAAGAGACCTAATATCTCACAAATTACAATGACTAATTTACTTGTGGAATGCATATATATATGTATTTATATCACGTTAGACTTGCATTGTGTTGTGTTTTCATCGTTAGCATTTACAAAGCTTGATTTTCAATTAGTTTTAAAAGGAGAAGGAAAATGGTAGGTGGAGTTATGTTTGTGTTTGTAGTGATTTTTATGTGTGGGTGGTATTTTTGTGTCATTAAGCGAGCAACCACCATGTTTTATACCCTTCCAAATGTCTATATAATATTATATATATATATATATATATATATAGTGTCGCAAATTAACTTATATTGTGTATTATTATAAATGTTTTATAATGTTTTAACGATGATGATATGATTCATATCATCATCATCATGTTATGGAAATGACCCCACAAAATTTCTAGATTGTAATCTATTCATTGCAACAAGCAATGCAAATTAGACAACAAAGTTGTCTGCATGGATGACTACTGAGAGAATAAACTACACCTACACAATAAATAAGGTAGTTTCATGTTTTACAAGAGTGGATCCATGGCCGTCAAAAATTTATTACTACCCCATTGATGCCATGACACTTTCGATTTATATGTAGATGACTTTTCCAATATTGTTAAACCCAACATTGGGAAATTTAACATCGATTGTTAGCAATGTGTTCTCATTTAAATCTCCCCATTTTATTAACATGGCTATAAATGAGCGTCAACCACATGACCTCTCGTGAATATGCCATCTCACTTGAAATTTATAGTATCTTAAATAGATATACTAGATGGTGCATATGGGGAAGCCAATAGTCATGGCAAAGATATAAAGTGATGTCATCGAAATATTTGACATATTCTAATTGAAGGAGATTATATCCATCCTCCAATTAAGAATTTTTAGAATGTAAGGTTTCCCAATCCTCTACTAAATAATCTTAAGGATAAAGGGGTTGTGTATCCGATGCATATACATGTTCAAAGTTTCTTGCGATAATTTTTCGAATGTCATATGATCTTGATTGATTTTATTGTTTTTATTTTCAACATTTCCTATTGACACACCACGTATTGTTCCTGGGTAGGGCCAACAAAAATAGGGGTGGATGGTGGATATCACATTATATATCAAAGACTCCCCACAACCAATCTCCGGTGTCTATTATCTATATTGTGTTAGGACGCGTAATCATGGTGCATTTACTTTGGAGATGCCTATCGACACGATTAGAGATTTATAAGTTACATGAAAGAGAGGAAAGTTTGGCAATATAAATTTTAACAATATCAATATAGGTGGGTAAACATGGCAATTTTTTTGAATAATTAAATGAATACTTTTCTTTCATTTCATGAAGTGTTAGTGGAATGTTGATTGAACACTACGCATGAATGTTGATTGAATCATGAATCATGATGTTGTTTAATTTAACAAGGAAAAAACATTAACATAGGAGAGTAAATATCTTTAGTAAGAGGCCTAATATCTCCCACAAATTGTAATGACTAAGTTACCTTTGGAACACATGTGTGTGTGTGTGCATGTGTGGGTGTGCACGTGTGTGTGTGAGTGTGTGTGTGTGTGTGTGTGAGAGAGAGAGAGTGTTAATGTGTGTGTGTGTGTGAGTGTGTGTGTGCGCATGTGGGCATGTGGGTGGGGGTGTGTGTCTGCACGTGTGTATGTGTGTGTTCATGTGGGTGGGGGTGTGTGTGTGTGTGTGTGTGTGTGTGTGTGTGTGTGTGTGTGTGTGTGTGCACATGTGTGTGTGTGTGTGTACGCATGTGCATGTGTTTATGTGCGCATGTGTGTGCACGCGTGTGCGCGTGTGTGTGCAGTTTACATGTGTGTATGCACTCCGTGTGTGTGTAGTGTGTGTATGTGCATGTGTGTACATGTGTGTTGTGTGTGTGTGTGTGTGTGTGCATGTGTGTACATGTGTGTGTGTGCGTGTGTGTGTGTGTGTGCATGTGTGTGTGTGTGCACACGTGTATATGTGTTTGTGTGCATGTGTGTGTGTGCGTGTGTGCATGTGTGTGTGTGCATGTTCACATGTGTGTGTGTACGTGTGTGGATGGGTGTGTGTGTGTGTGTATGGATGTGTGTGTGTGTGTGTGCATATGTGTGTGCATGTGTGTGTGGTGTGTGCATGGTGTGTGTGTTGGTGTGTGTGTGTGGTGTGTGTGTGTGTATGGGTGTGTGTGTGTGGGTACATGTGTGTGTGTATGCGTGCATGTGTGTATGTATGTGTGTGTGCATGTGCATGCACATGTGCGTGTGTGTGTGCACATGTGTGTGTGTGCACGCACATGTGTGTGCGTACATGTGTGTGCATATGCATGTGTGTCGGTGTGTGGGTGTGTGCGTGTGCATGTGTATGTGTCTGTGTGTGTGTGTGTGTGTGTGTGTCTGTAGTTGTAGTTGTATCACCTTGGATTTGTATTGTTTTGTGTTGTTATTGATTATAATTTATAGAGTCTAGGTTATTATTATATTTTAAAAAGAGAAGGAAAATGATAAGTGGAGTTATTTGTAGGATGTGGTCATTTGTATTTGTGGCGAGTTTTATGTACGGGTGGTATTTTTGTGTTGTTGAATATGTAACCACCACATTTTACACTTTTCCATATGTCCATAAGTATATACGTTGTGTCATAAATTAACCGCTATCGTGTATTATTATTGGTTTGTATTGGTGTAAATGTTTTAATGGTGATGATATGATTCATGACAACATTGTTGTGTTATGGAAATGACCCTATGTAATTTCTAGATTATTGTTTGTCGATTTTTCCCAGTTTGGTCCAATTTAAACACATTTATCAACATAATAATATGACAATAACATACTAAGATGATTATAATAACTATTTTCAAGAATTTTAATTCTTAAATATCTATCAACGAAAATTCCAAATAATAGGTTTGAAACAATCCCTAATGACCAGATGTAGTGGAAGGTCTTGGGGTCTACCAATTAGTTGTCTTCATGACCTATATGGAATAACTTCATATACAATACCAAAAAAGAGGTTTGAAAAAACTTTTACTTTAATGTGGAAATTTTCAAATCTAGAGATAAAACAATCCTTCCATTTTCCTCAAAAATGGGTTAGATAGAAATGGAAGATGGGGTCTACTAGGTGGTCAACCTCTTGTGTCACTACTAAACATGAATGTGTTAGAAGTTTATGGTCATCTTGCTTTGAGTGTGTAGACACAAAATCTATGCACTTGGGTACATTTCTAGGTCATGGAGCATAATAATATATAAATGATTCCTAAGCAAGAAAAATAATAATTGAAAATGTCTTTTGGGCCTTTTTCTTTGTTTCTTATACTTTTATTGACATTACACACCCTATACCCTATCGATATTTGACTAATTTATCTTTTATGGCCTCAAACACTATTGCGATCAGGCACTCATGTCCCTCCTAGCGCTTTCCGACCTTTTCTCCCCTTTTTTACTCTTTTGGGTCTCTTTTACTTCTTGGGCATCTTTTATACTTTTGGGTTGGCCTTTTAGTTGTCAATTATAAAATTCAAACAAGGGAATCATACACACACACACATACATAGTTATAGCTCTCAAATAAGGGGCCAAGCACTAGCATTATCTACTATCACCTAAGCTTGCATCCAAAGGCACAAGAGCATTACAAAGCATCCATCTAGCACACTCACTCAAGGGACAAGGGTTGCATTATTTTGCATACACAACATAGGAGGAAATCTATTCTATTCCATCTCACACATTATACATTTGTTACATTCTAGATCTAGTCCGTTATCATTGTGCAACTTGCACAAGGGCATCCTAGGGCATCATTACACACACTTACACAAAGAACTACATGGAGTCTAAATGTAGTGCAATGCTCAATACTAAGTTCACTCTTCGGGTGACCATCAAGGTTAGTCCGAATCCACATTCTACATATTTTTATTAGATTTGATGTGGTTTGTGGACATGTGTAGGTAGAAAATTTGTTTTGAATGTTATAGGTACATTCGCAATCTATGATAAAAATCGAGTGATAATCGTAGACTAACAATGAAGCTCCTCCTACATAGAAGAGATCAAAACCTTTGAGCATCTGGGTGGACACTAGCGCCTAGATCTAGTCACTAGCACACGTGCGCCCATGTCCTCGTGTGGGTGCTCCTCCCTACAGAGTTCTAGGTCTCGAAACCTCTAAATGAGCCTTGATGACACTTCTTCCAGTTTGTTTCAACTATTCACCTACCCAAATCACTTCCAAACTTCTCAGAAATCAACTAAGTCACTTTATCTCCTCCTCTTGCTTAGGGTTTCATATTGTACATGCTTGTTTGTTTGCATCTTTATTGTATATTACCACTTGTATATCATACATTACAATAGTTACTCTGAAATAAATATTTAATTCCATTTATATTAAATTAGAGTGGATGTTTTCCTTCAAAAGTATGTTGTTTTGGTATAATATATTGCTCCATGTCTGCTTCGTTTTGTCACTATCTTTCTCCTCATTCTCATTATCTTTAAGGATGATGACCTTCTCTTCCTCATTCTTGTTTATGTACCTCACATTATCACTAACAAAAATATTAGTTATGCAATGCACTTGTTATTGTTCATACTCTTCATGCACATGATGTTCTTCATTCCTTACTCGACCATTCTCATTAACCTCATATGTTATGGCATTATATTATTATTCCACCTCTCTCTCTTTTTATATTTGTTTGTTCTTACAATTGCAGCATCAAGTGCACATTACGATGATTCACATTGTTGTGGGTCAATTTTCTTAAGTTGAAGATCATTTTGAAATAACACACTTAGGATGTGGAAGACTTAGTGCAAGATGATAAGATGAGGATGCCTACACATGGAAAATATTGAGGAGAGAATGAGTACAAAATATTATAGAGTTAACCACACAAAGTGTTGATTAGAGGGGAATGTCCATTCCTTATTTACAAACAACTAATATCTTATTTCACACTATGTGTACCATATTCTATATGTAATTCAATTTAATGATATTTTTGTTATTACAAAACTATGAAGGAGTGCATTAAGTTGCTTGTATTTTTCTCTTGTAGTCTCATCCTCTCTTTTTAAACAATTTCTCAATTTACTACCCCATTTTTGTTTATTTTCATTGCTTACCTCCGAACCCATTATCCTTAAGAAATTGATATAGTTTGATCCATGCATCCAATAGAAACTCTACTTTTTCTCCATTTCGTACCTTCTAAAATACATAATTTTTGATCACTTGCCTAATATCCTTCATACTATTCTAGATCATCAATTCACATGGGAATTTTGTCATTGTAAAAACCTATCAAAATATGACTTATCCTAATATTTATCTTCAAGCATCGAGCTCTATAATACATGTGTGTTTTCTCTTATCTTTCATATTAGTTTGACAAGATAAAATATTTGACCTTTTTACATTAAA
Source organism: Taxus wallichiana var. yunnanensis (assembly GCA_018340775.1). Classification (NCBI taxonomy): domain Eukaryota; kingdom Viridiplantae; phylum Streptophyta; class Pinopsida; order Cupressales; family Taxaceae; genus Taxus; species Taxus wallichiana. The sequence continues at coordinate 1,035,938,153 of CM031234.1, forward strand.
ACAATCTTTTCATTTTAAGGCCATGGAGATTATAGGGCAATGTTTACAATAATGTTAATAAAGGACCTCGAGTAGGTATCATATGAAATATGTGCTACAAAAGGAACCCCTCATCTTCTTAATCAGCTAACTTAGATCTAGTTATGGTTAATTAACTGAATAAGTCTAAAAGCGATTTGATTGTTTATGAACATAGTAAGCATGATGTTATTTAACTATGATTAAATTTTATTTTTGAATGAGGTTGTGAAGTAGTTATGAGATTGTGCATGGATGAATAATAAGGAACTAGAAACATTTGAGATTAGTTATGTTTTTCTTAAAAATCACTTCTATTTTTGGGTAAAAAATAGAATGTGTTTTGTGGTTGTTATCTCATTAAGACTTTGGAAAAATTATGGTTTACTTAAAATCATTTGTTCATGTTTATTGTAGTGTCCAGATTCATAATGCTTGTTAGTATCGACATATAGATAGGGAAAATACTAATGTTGCGATGTCTACTTTTTGCATTTTATGATTGCATGTATGATGGTGATCATATTTTTGTTGCATATGGATCTCTAAGTCTCTTGTTATGATTATAACACATGCTTTATATTGTATACATGTTACACATGATGCCCATTGTGATTTTATTTTTAGATGAGTGATATGGAAAAAAATCCTCACCTCAAAAGGCCCCAACATACAACTAGTTTATTATTTAATTTTAGACTAGCGAGGAACTTATATAAATATATTTGAAGTTACTTCTACACTCGAGGATCACCTTATTCGAGACTAATGATATACTAAAGGAGTTGAGGACTAATTTGTTCCCTTATTTGGACAAGAATTGACATTATGAAAGTGATATTTATCCATTCACTATGCTCAAGTGTGACTAATGATGTTTCTTATTGATAGACAATGGTTGTTTCATACATTTTTTTCCAATTGTGGTAAATAAGCCCAAAAAAATCAATATAAAAAATAATCATTAGTTCGCATACCACTAGGTTTACTTGTTCCTTTTGTCATTTCAATTTTTTTATTTTTAAAATTGCTTATCATATTTCACATTTATCACAATAATCTATTTTCTTGCATTCACAATTGGTTGTAGCTACACATAGAATAAGGAAAATGACACATTCACATCGAGACATCAATGAAATCATCCCTTTTTCTCTTTAAGACACACTCTCATGTATGTGTTTTCCCTTTAATGTTATTCACACACCATAATAAAGGGGAATTATGTATTACCTTGATTTAGATACAAGACACTTGACAACATTTTTTCGACATCAATGGGGAAATTTGGGCCACTACTTTGCACTTTTATCTCCTTTTAGTATTATTTCCCCTTTCAACTAGTCCCACACTACTTGTATTACCTATTACCCTTATACTTTCTTAGAATCATTTCCAATTTTCTTCGAGACATTCGAAACACCTCTACTGAGACTCACATCTCTCTACTTTGAGAGTTTCATGTCATTTTGTGTGGTGGGATAAAATCAACTCCACTAATTCTATTCCGATATGAATTGACAACCGAAAGCATCCACATATTCCAAAAAACCATCTTTCTTTTGAGGACTTCATGGCATCGTCTTATGTTTGATTTTTGTTTATCTTATAGAGGAAATCCACCTAGAGAAACATATATAAAGAAAAAACGTAGAGGTTATTTACACCGAAACTCATTGGAGTAAAACCTTAGATATTATTACTACTTGAGCTATACATATTCCCAAGCCACTCTAAAACATAATACAACAACCCTAGACCCTCTTATGAAAATTTGAAACTTTTATCCCATTATATAAATTGGTCATTGTCATCAATTGTTTTGTGTTAAAAGAAGGATCATATTAATATATCGATTGAGCATATAGGGAGAACAAAGGACCAAAACTTAACTCAAATGGATATAGGCATAAATAAAACTACATAATCCCTAATTCACATGGATAGGTAGAGCAAACCTTCCTCTTCATTAGAAGGTAGATTCACCATATTCTAGGTTGGTTTATTTCATGTTTTATGGAGTGTTTCGTCACGGTTTATGAGGGAAAATCATGTCAAAATTTTCACATGTTACATGAATCAAAGACATGTTTTTGCATAGCACAGAGCATGTAAATTTTTTGCATCTAATCAATAGAGCACAATTTTGGCATAATAAGCATGGAATTTGTAGGCTGCAAGTGTCCCCTCACTTGGAACTATCCCAAACACACTTCAAGTCACCAAATTTGTTAAGGATGTTTTGACTTATTTTTGGACACTTTCTAAACATAATGATTTTGTTAGAAGGTTTTGACACTTTACAAATTTTGGATAGAAAAGGATAATCAAAACCTATAATATCCTCATGTCCACTTTGTTCCTCTAGATCAAAAACAAGATTATGAATACCAAACTTGGTGTTCATATTATGGTCTAGTTGTTTTTACTTCTTATTGTTAATAATTCCTATGGTCGAGAAATCAATATGAGGGATGAGTTTAGGAAAAGTATCAAGATCATTATCGATGTTTTTATATAGGTACTACCTAATAAAAGAATTAGTAGAATCATTGGTTACATACTTCATTGATGAAGGTTTCGATTAGAGGATGTTTGAAAATGAGATTTTGGAAAAATATTTCTAAGCAAATTGATCGTGCAAAAATATTATAGAGGGGATGATGGTGTCACAATATTTTTTAAAAATGAGATGTGAATAAGATGAGATTGGTTGTGTTAAAGTTACATAGGGACACTAACATTGGGATAAGTGGATGCACATTATAGAAGATAACCTAACAAGGTCGGTCAAATCTGAAGTGTTCCATAAGAGTTGATGGCATAAGCGATGAGAAAATTAGTCACGTAAGGGAACAATCATGCAAGAAAATTTATATAGGATGTGATCATGTTGGAGATGAAGATATATATAAAATAATTTATGAAAAATCAAATTGGTAATAAACTTCACATTGGGTTCACTAAAATGTATGATGGGATAAGATGGATCCCCATGGTTTCCTTCTTTATCTCCATTAATATAACTATTTAAACTAATAATATTGGTAAAATCTAGGCCTACACATAAGGCATGATGCACCGAATATGTTGAAGGAGTGCAAGGTCACAATTCTAGAGGATAATACCCCTTACCCTAAGATAGTTATAGGTTTCCAAGACCTATATCCAAAGTAAAGAGAGGCATCCTACTAGGATTCATAAGATAAATACGTGGATGAATAAATAAGGAATAGGTTGGATAAATGGGGGTATAACACAAATAATATAAAGTGATAAACTAATAAATATACTCTAATCAAAAGCAATGAATGATCAACTATCTGCATAATAATAAAGGCAAAGAAGGTTTAGAAATACTTACCTATGGTGTGACCACCAATGCATTAATCCTATCCAAAGATAACAACACCGAGTGAGAATCAATATGGGTGGAGAATGAGAAGCACGAAAGAAGACCTCAGAGTCCCTAGCTCACCATGGTGACCCAAATCCAAGAGAGAAAGCTCTAAGACCTCACATCCAACAAGTAGGGATGAATATATGCATAAATATTTGAATTTCTTATGTGATGTGATTATTCGATAATGAAATGAAAAGATGTGATATGTGTATATATGTGAATATTTAAAACATGATTGATGGGAACAATAATGGTCTATCTTGTCGGTGGTTAAAATCACAAAACCCGATGCCATCAACCATGGTCAAGCTCGTCGACTTTGGGGAAAATCAAGATTCAGGTGTAAATCAATGGGGAATGGAGGAGGGACATAAAAACACATGGAAAAGGTCCAAATGACCAAAAGTGATGGGAAGACTAGGAATGAGTGTAAAAAGTGTGAGACCAATAGCCACAATGAGGATAACATGCAAACAAGGGATTACAAAATGAGGATATGGTAACATGGCATACTAGACAACATAGTGAAATCTCTCCAAGGTGATGTGATATAGGTTATGTGACCAAGTTTGACTACCCATACTATAGCATAAAGCCCTTTAAGGCACTCACTCGGAGGATAATGCATTAGTGGCCATTACATATGAGAAAATGTTAGAAAGTGGCACAATAGTGACATTAACATAGTCTTCACAAAAAGACTGATGTAACACCTAAAATCAAAAGTAGATGCTAAAAGTGACACAATAAATTTAGTGAAGAGTAATGAAATCCCCTCAATGAAATATACCTACCTTATACTTACTTTTCGATCACTCGACTTGCTGTTGTGGGTATAATATGTGTTTGTAACCCTAAAGAGACAAGATTGAAAAGAAACACTATAAGATAATTAGTAAAATAAGACATAAATCACCTAGCTAGGAGGTCATGGGAAGTATAGAATGGATCACCGGAATGAACAAGAGATGTGAGAAATTATAATTTTAAATAGAATTTTGAATATGTGCATGTAATATGGGAAAATGTTCATTTATTTACCACATGTATAGTGTTTCTTGTGAAAATTTGAGGAATTTTTGTTAAAAAGATATGAAGGTTTGAAAATTAGGAAAAGCACATCAAAATGTAATTAGAAGAGATATAAATAGTAAGAAAAAGACAAACCGTTATAAGCCCTCGGTTTTGGGGGTATTATATAAATGGTTCAAATCCTAATATGATTTAAATGTTCTTGGGGCCTTTGGGAGCATAGGTTTATTACCTTGATGTGGAGGGTTGGAAGAAAAACTTTGGAGGCCAATATTACCCTAGAAGATATTTATGCCATACTTGGGTTACCTATTCAAGGGGTGAGGATTTTTGTGATGTTTCATCTAGTACAACAAAGAGGGGATCCCTAGCTTGGTGGATGACGGTAGTGATGAGTACTATCCCGACACACTTTGATGTTACGACTAAGTTTTGTTTTTTGTTGCACAATTTTTAGATATCTAAAAGGTTGTGATAAGTATTTTTGTGGTACAAATCTTGTGCGACAAGGCAAATAAAGCAATGACTTTTTTATAGTGGTGTGTAGGAGGCATTATATTTTGGCAAGTGGTTTAGCTGGGGACTACTATATGGGTGTATTTGATGCATGATTTTTATAGGATTCAAGTTAGACAATAAAGGTTTATTGGACAAATTAGTTTATTAGTAACATGGATATATAAGAGGTTTTCATGTGTACAATCCTAAAGGACACTACTAAAAGTAGTATGGGATTCCATGAGGGTACTTAGTGGGAAAGATGCTCCAACAATGGTGGTGTCAACAAGTTACATGTCTTTGATCCATGTACCAAAGGATTAGGTGATGTGGGAGTTGTACTTGGGGATGAAAAATTAATGGCCCACTTATAAGAATACAATGGATATAAAGGGTATACTAGATATTATAAGCTATTATGTATGGTGGGTGGAGACACCCAATCGAGAGGGTTCCTTTATAGTTTGGGTGGCTAGCACATGCAATACCGCCACATCTCCCAACATATAAATAATGACATGCCCAAGAGAGAGAGGAGGGACAATGAGACCAATGGAATGTGTCCCACCATTGAGACCACATAAAGTGAGACATGTCCCATAACGAGGAGCCATAAAAAAGTGATAGATGGAAGAAGGAAGAGGGCGTGGTCACATATCATAAAGGTTAGGGGCAGTCTCGATAGGTAAGTAGTTGTGTAAGAGGGTGCTTTAGAGGTGAGAGAAAAGGGAGACCTAGAGGATGGTACGATGAGTGGTGGATGCAAGGATCAAGAGGAAGTTATAGGACACCAATGGGGGTAATATTAAGACCCATATTATGCAAGACCCAAGTTAGATAGTCGGGTACAAAGGAGGCCACAAATGATCTTATTACCCGAGATAGGTGGGCATGAGTAGTGGGAGCCTATCCATCAAGAGATGATGATGATGATGATGATGTAGTGTTTAGAGGTTAAGAAGACGAGGAAATTATGGTAGAGTGACACACTCATCCATAATGATCCTCATAGTTACTTGTGTGATTTAAGAGTTTTGTTATAAGATAGACTAGTATGTTGTTATACATGGGTTCTTGTGAGGGGTGTATTGTGATTGCAGAAAGCGGACAACAACCAAGTAGAATTCTCTAGAATCGAGCAAGCACCATGACATTTTGGATTGCATATTAGATGTGATAAACACATAAGTTATATAGGATCAAGTGCAACAATAACTTGGGATGCATTGAGTTCATTTAGGCTCATCAAAGAGGTAGCCCGTAAGTTATAGAGGTATCTAAGTGCCCAAATTTTTATGCACTCTCCCATCATTTTAATGACTCAAAGACTTGCAATTTTAAGGAAGAGAGTTAAGGACCATAAGTTCATTGTTCACATGGTCGGTCTTGCACAACATGACATTTCCTTGGGAGTTCATATGAACCCGTTGCCCCATGCCCCCTTGGACTATGAATGGCTTGTCAGTGACCGACAAAGATGGAACATTGGCGAAGGGCACTATCCCTAAATAATTTGAACTATCTTCTCTTCACTTTGGTTTTGGTGTTTAGCTATGTCATGTTTTCCCCCTTGGGTAATGTTTTGTATTTATGTAATCATTTACGAGTGAATGTTTTCTCATCCTCCAACATTATAGATAGGTTCGGATTTAGCCTCTTGAATTCTATGGTTCATAAAATTGATCTTGAAGGCAAATCAACTCGACTTGTAATAACTAAGCATGTGTATGTTTGGTATATGAAATATAAAGGAGAGAGGGACCAATCAACCCTCATTCATGAATAAAAAATTAAAAATCAATGTCTCTTCCAACTTGCAAATTTAAAGATTTAAAATACTACTTATACTTTATAGATCTATATTGAAGTCTTATTGATATGCATAAATTTATGAAAGCCTTTATTACTAATTTTTATATCGATATTATAATAATAGTACCACGAACAATTTAAAGGGCAATATTGAATATAATATTCTCATAACTTATATGTCATCATATCTACCTACTTGTATTTTCAAATATGACCATCATTATTTATATAAATTTTTATATAACTTCTATTAATACACGTAAAAATATATTAAATTTTTAGAATATTAGTGAATGTCCTTTTAAATTTTTATTGATATTGCAATAATAGTAATTCTACATATAATTTTAAGGGCAATACTAAAAATTACTATCATTGAAAAATATTTGATGGCCATATGTGACTATCAAATTTAAACCCTTGCTTTACTCCCATTATACGCATGAAACCCCAAATTGCTCGATATTATAGTTTGATTTCCTTAATTAATTTTCTAACATATGACACATAGTTTAGTAATCATTATCGTTATCTTCCAAAATGCATATTTTTACCATAATGGAACAAAAATACAACCCACTTTGAACACTTACGAAACTTGTTTTGAATTTGATTTCTATCAAATTTAGGTCAACTAATTGATAAATCTTATTTAAAACTTATGTTATACTTCACTTATTGATGTAAATCATCTACGGAACCTTAATCATTACATTATAATTCATAAAAAAATTTACAATTGACTATAATACAACATCTGCAATTTGTTTTCCTTCCTAGTATGCTTACATTCAAAGTTAATTAACATATTTCGAGAGAGTAAATATTGTTTCATTTATCTGTCCATGTTTAAGCACCCATAAAACTTGCTAGCATTTGATTAAAAACCCATCTTTTGGTCATTTTCCCTACATTATAACGTCTGATGTGGGTTTTATTCCCTATAAGTTGTTAGGCCGGGGTTTGTGAATTCTAGTGAGGTCGAGGGTTTGAGAAGATGAGGTCTTTACAATATAATAAATGGATAATGATGGTTATTCACAAGAATTTTTTTATAGGGAGGGATTGTTGGACAATTAACATTGTCATAATAGTACTAATTTAAACAATTTGAAGGTAATTTTGAAAATTTTCCATCATTGAAAGTTTTATGTCAATTGTAGGTGTGCTATCAAATTGAATTAGGTTATAAAATACAATTCTATTAATGTCAAAAACATTGGCCATCACCCACCACATTTTTCACAACCACTTTGCATTCTTACATTTTAACCTCTTCATCATCTCCTTTTAATGATTCTCTTCATGTTTTCATTGTTCCATCCATCCATTTGTCAATAATAGTTTTAACTTTTCCTTAAATGAAATAATTCCGGATTTACATAAAATCAAAAAATGTCTACTTGTGTTTACACCATAATTAGTTTATGTTATGAAAAGCATGCAACAATATATATGATGCAAAGGTTCATTATAGGAGATTAATCGATCTAATTAATTCACCATTAACCATATATAATTAGAACAACACATTAATACTTACAACAATGATAAACGATGAAATAATAGCTTAAATACACAAGAGGAGATGAAGACTTAGTTGTACAAGTTAGAACAAGGGATATTTAGATGTGTAGATAGGTGGAAAATACATATTAGAAATTGGAAATGCTTCGTTATTAATACTAAGACTATAAACCGAGTTGGTGCAAGACCTTACAACTAGTATACAATCTTACTTCGAAAATGTACAACTATGATTGGTTATGTCACTCTTGTTCACATAACCTTTAATCACCAACAACAAAGTAGAGACCCTAGATACTTGCACGATACCCTTTATCAAAGTATTTGATAACAAAAGGAGAAATCATGTGTGTGGTGAGTTAGAAAGTGATATTGACTTACTTGTATAGCCTTTTGTAGGTGAACTATTATGATAAAACTGACTTTAGGAAGATAAAAAATGACACACTAATGATATTCAAATTAATATCAAAGTTAGAAGATAATAAGAGCTAGGATCATACAAGTTGGCCGAGGCTGTATAACACATCCCGACCAAACTGTATGCAGATCTAGGACAAGAAATGTATGATGTGAAACATAAAATTCTAACATGATTCACATCCATATGATTTATTACTTTGATTATATTAATATTTCCTAAGTTTATGACAAAGTAGTGTATGTATATGAGCAAGTCATGAAAGAGTTAAACATATGTACTTGATTGGACTTAGAATGTGAGCATTTGTCTTAAAGAATGGAGCATAGCCGAACTTGTCATTGCGAAGGATAACTTACCAATTTATTTTTCTACAACTTCAATGGCTTACAAAAGTCTTTTCAACTCACAATGAGAGTTAGCGAATGACATATTCAACAAAGGTTTTCAAAACCAAAATGTAGTACACCAAAATAATTAAAATCATGTTGATCTTCTTCATAAGGAAATCATTGTTGAACTTTTATATTGACCCCATCTTCACAAAACTTTATAAGTTCAAAGTGTTTTTCATGTATCAAAAATATAATTGATCTTCTCCACACTTTCATAAAGTGTGGGAGAAGTGTAATTGTGAGAAGTAACTTGTTGTAGATCGCTATAATGACGGTCATGTTATCTTGTTTAACTAAAGCGACACTTGCTCAACAAGAAGATATTGAAATTTTCATGTTGGAGTCTCATAGTTATAAGTGGTTGTATTTTGCTTTATCTTGAGACTTTTATGAGGAAATGGTTGTGACAACCAATATCATAATAATAGTGCTATTGTGAATAATTTAAAGGTAATATTAAAAAAATTCCATAACAAAAAAATGTTTGTCAACCTTAGGTGATTGTCAAATTTAAATCCTACCCAGTTATAAATGACATTTCCATTAATGTGGACAACATGTGGCCATCAATCGCCACATTTTTCACACACTTGCATTCTCACATTTTTATTTCTTCCTTGTCTCCTTTCAACGCTTCTCTTGAATGATTTTCAACGCTTTCATCCATCGCCGATAAATAATAGTTTTACCTTATCTTTAGTTAAATTGTCTCCAAGATTCACATAACATCAAAAATTCATATGCTTTAATGGCTTACATGGAAGCCTTTTCAACTCATTATGGGAGTAAGCGAATGCCATCTAAATACTCAACAAAGGTTATTCTGACGAAAAGGTGGTAGACAAAAGAATTGATGTGTGTGGAACTTCTTGAGGAAATCATTGTTGAAATTTTGTGTTGACTATATTTTCACAAAGTTTTCCAAGTTAATTGGGTCAAATTTAAAACTTGGGTTACAGGAACAATTCCGTTAACGTGGACAACACATGGCCATCAATCATCGTGTAAGCACTTAAATTCTCACATTTTACCTCTTCGTCATTTTCCAACATTTTACCTACGTAAAATTGGAATTAAAATCTCCTTTATGTCACCTTTAAGTCACTTTGTTATGGAAAAAATGATTAAATCAAATTTTCAAATCCCAACATTAAAGTTGGACTCGATTTAGAATCTATATTTCCATGTGCCAATTTGTACACGAGGATCAATATAGTTTTATAGAGTAATTAAACTTGTTTGGTGCTATTAAATAAAGGAGGTTGCCTTCTTTACCCATTTATAGAAAGAACCACGAGAAAATAGATTTAATCAAAGGATGCTTTGGAAGTTGAAAAATAAACACATCTATCTCGTTCAAACTATTGAAATGCTTACCTCTAATAAATTCATAATATTCAATTTTAGCTACATAATTGTTTAAAATACACCATTGACATGACATTCTTGATCCTACCAAATGTTTATTCCATGCATTTTGATTTTCCTCTTATCCTCTAACCATGTTTATAATCAAAACTTTATTCACCACATTTATACTTCCTTCTACCCATTAACCATGCTTGTAATCCCTCTAATCAATACTCTTAATTTTGCTTTACTATACACTTCGATTCACATCATTTCACCTTTTGTTTTTTTGTTTTCCACTTCTTTATCTTTCCAATTCGTTTTCTTTCTATTCAATATTTTTCTATTTACCTCACTTCCTCTATATGACATTTCCATTGTAAATTTGAGATGTAGTTTACAAAAATTGATTTAATATATTTTTTCAAACAATATAAATATAAGCAAGCTAGTGCAATTAGCTTCAAACCTCAAGTACCCAACGAGACAAGAACCGAGGATTTCCTGAGTCGTTCGGTGAGTTTGGGTGTACCTGTAAAGCCTTTAATGAACTCATCTCTTCCTTGTCTCCTTTCAACGCTTATCTTCAATGATTTTCAATGTTCCATCCATCACCCGTAAATAATAGTTTTAACTTATCTTTGGTTGTGTCTCCAAGATTCACATAACATCAAAAAGTCATATGCTTTAATGGTTTATAGGAAGCCTTTTCAACTCACTATGGGAGTAAGCGAATGACATCTAAATACTCAACAAAAGGTTGTTACAACGAAAAGGTGGCGACTAAAAGAGTTAATAATTGTGTGGAACTTCTTCTTGAGGAAATCATTGTTGAAATTTCATGTTGACTATATTTTCACAAAGTCTTCCAAGTTAATCGGGTCAAATTTAAAACTTAGGTTACAGGGGACGATTTTGTTAACGCGACAACACATGGCCATCAATCGTCATGTAAGCACTTAAATTCTCACAATTTTACCTCTTCATCGTTTTCCAACATTTTTCCTACGTAAAATGGATTTAAAGTCTCCTTTACGTCACCTTTAAGTCGCTTTGTTATGGAAAGAATGATTAAATCAAAATTTCAAATCCCAACATTAAAGTTGGATTGTTGATCGAGAATCTATCTCCATGTGTCAGCTTTGTACACGGGATCAATATAGTTTTATAGAGTAATTACACTTGTTTGGTGCTATTAAATAGAGGAAGTTGTCTTCTTTACCCATTTTTAGAAAGAACCATCAAAAAATAGATTTAATTAATGGATGCTTTGGAAGTTAAAAATAAACACATATGTCTCATTCAAACTATTGAAATGCTTACCTCTAATAAATTCGTAATATTCAATTTTAGCTACATAATTGTTTAAAATACACTATTGACATGACATTCTTGATCCTACCAAAAGTTTATTCCATGCATTTATATTTCCTTTTATCCTTTAACCATATTTATAATCAAAAGTTTCTTCCCCACATTTATACTTCTCTTCTACCCATTAACCATACTTGTAATCACTCAAATCAATACTCTTAATTTTGTTTTACTATACACTACACATATCATTTCGCCTTTATTTTGTTTTCCACTTATCTTTACATTCATTTTCTTTCTATTCAATATTTTTCTCACCACCTCACTTCCTATCTACAACATTTCAATTATACATTTAAGATGTAATTTACAAAATTAATTTTAATATATTTTTTCAGACAATATAAATATAACCAAACAAGTGCAATCAGCTTCAAACCTCAAGGAGGATTTCTAAGTTCGGGTTAAATGAAATGAAATGAAAGATTTTAATGACGTCCACGTGACTGAAGAGTCAAAGGGAGTACCTGTAAAGCCTTCAACGAACTCATCTCCCATCTACAACTCAATGACCTTTTCTATCATTATGGTTTGGCTAAAAGGAAAATACGATTAATGGGAAATTACTCTGCAAAATGCCATAATTAAAATGATGATTATTAATGCATCGAGAAAGATGGTGAGTGGAGCACGGGTTAATTATGGCATGACACGACATCGGCTTGTACTGGATTACAGTGCCAGTATCGTTTAATTCAAACCCATCTTCCTCCTTTCGCTCACCGTGTCACCTGAAAATGGCGAACGAGAGATTCAACAGAGCTCTCAGAGCCATGAGGGCAATTGGACTCACCAGCAGTGCCGTCAGTCCTGTTCTCAAGCATCTTTTGCGGGTCTGTTTGCCCGCAGCTGCTTCTTTTTCCTTCAAAATTGAAATTTTCTCCGAAATTCATTGTTTGTTGTCTTCTTTCTAACATTGTTCTCTTACAGTTGTATGACAATGGATGGGAGCTTATAGAGGCCGAACATTACAGGGTGCTTGCAGACGCCGTGTTCGAGTACGATGGGAAAGAACAAGACGACGACGACGACGACGACGACGAATTAGAGGTGGTAATGTCTATGCATTGCAATTTAGCTTGCAACCATTTAGGGTTACACCTGACTGTGTATGTGTTTGTGTTTCAGGAGCAGAGGAAGAAAACAAAGAGGAAAAGGAAAAATTGTAAGAATGTGGTGGACAGCGACAGCGAGGGGGCAGGCGGGGGAGGAGAAGGACGAAGGAGAAGTACAGAACGAGCATGAATATGTGCCTCCTCTCACTCGAGCTCGAAGTGTGGTTATTACCCGTGTAGTCCACCAGGAGAAGGAACGAGGAGGTGGATCAAGCCTCGAACCCGTGCTTGTCGAGGAAAAACGCACCCAATTTGACATTGACGACTCTTCTCCCACCACTAGCAGCAGCAGGAGAAGATGCCCTCCCGTAAAAAAGAAAATCAAACTAGAGCCAGAACCAGAGCCAGAGGCAGGGCGTGAGATGGAGCTGGTTGATGTGAAGGGGAAAGGCAAGGAGATTGTGGGACATCAATATTCTCATCCAAATGAGGATGAAAGGGGCAAGGGAATTGTACACGAGGCGCCCATCTCTATGGCTCCACCTCTGTCTCTGCCGGCGCCTGCGCCTCTGGCTCTGCCACCGCCACCGCCTCCGTCTCTGGCTCCGGCTCCAGCTCCGGCTCCGCCTCCCTTGTTTTGAAAAAACCTAAAATAGAAGCGGTGGATGAAGAAATGGATCCAACTAGTGGCATTACCTGTTTTGGCACCCCATCGTTGAAGACAAGAGTATGAGTACCGAATTCGAATGTGAGAGTGAAGGGGTTTTCCTGCAAGTGCGGTAAAGAAGCAGAATGAGCATCAGGGTTGTGACAGCAACCGCCTTGGCATGGTTTCAGCAGCCGCTGTGAACATGCCTTCCAACCCCAATCAAAATGGTGCGTTTAATAATTATCTTTCTTTCTTTTTCTTAATCTGCATTGTAAGCGGTATGCTTGAGGAGTCCTAAATTGCACACCCACATGCAACACTGGCTGTTGCTTAACTTCAAAAAATTTCTTGTTTTTACCTTAAGGGAGGGGTTGGATAAACATAAGTGCTCTTCATTTTGTGAGATAATAGGCAAATGTACGTTCTTCAAAAGGGAGGTTTGAGTAGTACTTGTGGGTATCAGTAACCAAATCAAAGGAACGGCTACAGTGGGGATAGTACTGACTGTTTTGCACGAGTCTGCCCTAGTTTGTTGGTCAATGTGGGTTCTATTTGCTTGTTTTTCTTTTTTCTTTTGGGTTAGGTTGGTAAATTCCCATCACAGGGTCTTCTGCGGCTTAGATGCTACAAACTAGGGGTATCTTTTCCATCAAATTCATCCATGACTTGTCCGATGGGTTACACTCCACCCAAAATTGCATGCGGTAGTTTACCCATATTTCAACATTTGTACACTTCTGAACATGGGATCTTCACTTAAAAGCCTTGATAATATATCATTTGAGTTCGTCCCATTTAACGATGTCAGTCCTATTCGTATTTGATATCTGCTTCAATCATTTTTGCAGCATGCCATTACTTAGCATAATTCTCTGTTTCTGCTTATCCTTGTATGTACATCATTCAACATGCTTCTGACTGTGTTTCTTTCATAAGCAGCACAGAACGGCTGTGATTCTGAAGGATTGCAAAGAAATGATGAAGCCTATGAAGTGCAGGGAAGTTCGCAGCACTGTTATAATGGCCTAGGGGCAATAGCTGATGCATATATGGAAATAGATGACGATGAAGATTTGTCTTCCGAGTTTCTTTCAGAAAGACCAGAAACTCAGCTGTCAGTGATTAATCACAAAGCAACTGTTCCTTGTCTAGAACGACCATTTTTACGTTATGACAATGATCTTAAAGGATCAGGTCATATGCAACTTTGTGTCGAATACAATAATGGCATTGAAGAATCACTATCAGATCATATGCAGCCATTAGAATGCAATAATGATTGTGAAAAATCAGGTCATGAACTGGCATGTCTAGAATATAACAAGAGTCTTCATGTTTCAGGAAATAGACAAACAAACTCTGATTATAACACTGGTGGCACAGAAACAGACATACCGCAGCTACTATGCACAGACAGAGTACTCAAAATGGTTGAAGTCCAAACACTTCAAAACTTAAAAATTCTTGTACCAAATTTTCCACCTACGAAGTTGATGGAAAAGCTTTGTCAGCAGTTTTAAAAACGAGGAAAAGTCAAATTTGCATTGAAAGCCATACTCAGGCTGTCTCAGTGGCAACCAATCTTTTATTGCCAAATGATAAAGTCAAAATTCGCCGGAGTCCAAGAATCAATCAAGAAAATAGGGAAACTCCAGTAGCTGGTAAAGGCGATGATCATGCCGATTCAAAGAATAACGCTGCCAGGTGTACAACATTAATTAGTCTTGAACCATGCAGGCTAGATGTTGACTCATCCAGATCAATGCATGATTGGAAGGATATATCTAGGGGTGAAGAGATCTTCCTGATCCCAATTGTGAATGAGATATCCAGTGAGAATTCCCCCTCCATTTCAGTATATACAAAAGAGCATTGTTTATCAAAATGCATACGTCAATTTTTCTCTTGCTCGAATTGGCGATGATGACTGCTGTTCAGGTTGCTCTGGCAATTGCTTGGAATCGCCTATAACATGTGCATGTGCCAGAGAGACAGGAGGTGAGTATGCCTATACAAGGGATGGTACTCTGAAGAAAGAATTCATTGAGGATGCAATGTCTTTGCATTTGAAGCCTAAACCACATCATTATTTCCATTGTAAAGATTGCCCGATTGAGAGGATAAAGAACGAGTGCAAACCTGATCCTTGTAAGGGGCATTTGATTAGAAAATTTATTAAGGAATGCTGGAGTAAATGTGGCTGCAATAAGAAATGTGGAAATCGTGTGGTACAGAGAGGAATTACTCATAAATTACAGGTAAGATTACCATGTGAACTAGGGCAAAGCTTCAACTATCGTTTGTAGTTGACAAATTATATTACTTGCTTTGTTAGGGAAGGAAGGGTAAGGGAGACTTTGTGATGATATGATTATTTTAAAGCTTAGGAAAAGACGAAACATTCTTCTTTTATTTGCTCTGTAAACATTCTGCAAAACATGGCATACCTTTTAGCTTGTTAGTATAAACGAGTAATGGAACTCCAAAGGTATAATACTATCACTGAGAATGAGAGGATGGGATGAATAGGGTGGGGCATGTTGAGTAGAGGTGTGAGAGAGAGGGATGATTTAGACATGAATTTGGAGATTTTGTTAATATGTTTTAGACTTTAGTGTTGTTATGTCAGCTTTATGTCTTGTGCATTAGAGATTAAAGATTAAGGCATTGCAACTTCAAATTTTGTGCAGGTCTTCTTCACTCCAGAAGGGAAGGGATGGGGTGTTCGCACCCTTGAAGAAATACCTAGAGGTGCCTTTTTGTGCGAGTATGTCGGTGAAATTTTAACAAACACTGAGCTATACAATAGAAACAATGAACGAATGGCGATGAAAAGCACCACTACCCAGTGCTCTTGGATGCAGATTGGTGCTCTGAAGGCGTTCTTAAGGACGAAGAGGCCCTTTGCTTGGATGCCACCCATTATGGAAATGTTGCAAGATTTATCAACCATAGGTAACTAAGCTACATTTTATCATCTATTTCATGATACGAAGACCGGTCTCTCTGATTTTATTAATTTTTAATTTTCAATTAAGTGAATCTGACATGAAACTGAAGTCGCTCCATTTAATATGACGAGATGATGTTTAGCTGTTTATAATGACAAATAATGTGAAAAGGTATTTAATAACAATGTTAATTGATTTTTTTCCTAAATCTTGTAAATGGAAGCCTTTGATACTTTGCTTTTTTTTCCCATTCCAATTGTATTTCGAATATCTTCATTACACTCTTGTTATATTTATCGTTTAAACTCTCCCCACGTTTTCAAACCTTTCTTTGCTAACTCTACTTGTGACTTACCTCGGTAGATTGTTAGCATTAGCGTGACAGCAACGACAACCTTACTAACATGCTGCCATCGTATTTAGTTGAAAAGTTGGAACTAATAGTTGGATTATTATCAATTGGACACGATTAAGGAGTTTCTCAGGGTAGTATCTTCTGATTCTATGGCCTTCTTGTTTTTAGAAGTATTTCCATTGGAATCCTGTTACAGTCATTATTTAAACTCTTCCCATGTTTTTCTTACCTTTTCTAGACAGCACTACTTGCATCTAACTCTGGAAGATTGTTATCCTCTGCATGAATTGATGTTACTAAACTAAAATTGTGATTTCAGACTAGTAAGTTCTTTGTAGAAATTTAGAAATGAGACAGAGGACATGGAAAATTCTGTCATTTGTTAAACAAATTTCAACCATCAAGAAAAAGTTTTTATCAATGGACATCTTATTCTGTTGAAGGATCTTCCCAATTTGCTTCTTTGTGATTGTTACTGGTTGGTAGACTTACACTTGCTCAAAATTGTCTATACGTATGTTAATTCTAATGGTTGATGGCTAATGCATTGATATGAAGTGTCCATTCTATCTTCAAAATCAGGGGTTATGATTATTTGGTCCTGCCTTTAGATTGTATTGTTAATTGTATTTCAGATTTCCTATACATAGATTGGCGATGAATTATTACCGCATTTGATCAAGATGCAAAAAGGAATCACTGAGTATGATTTGACTAAGATAGCATCAGTGATCCCTGATTTCTCTTTTCTTTTGTATCTTCACACTCAAATTAACTGAGTCCATGTGCATAATTATCTGCGCTCAGGCATTTTTATCTGCAGTAGCATTTTATCTATAATCACAGTACCTGGTTCAGGTGAAATAAATTATAAACGTGTAAAAGTAAATAGGCTTTTGTTAGCAAAGGAAAGAATAAAGTTCTGACAAAAGTTTCATCAGAAGAGGATCAGCTATGGGGCTCATGAGCAACTGGGGAGACGAGACTTTACTGGTGTTCACAAGTAGTGTTAACTTGAACAAGACAGAGGAATCCAACTTTAAAAATGTTTATAATCTTGTACTGAAAAACAACAATCGAAACTGTTTTTAGTTGCCTGGTAAACCTTGGGTGAGGCTATGGACCACTTTTAACATGGCGTGGGGTAAACTTAGACCACATTCATAAGATTTGTAATCATAGGTCATGCATGAATGTACCCCATAATCATGTCAACTTGAACAGGACAAGGGAATTTAATTTTAGGAAGGGTTCATAGTCCTGTAACCAAAGGCAACAGTTTAAAGTGTTTTTCTTTGCTTAGGTAATTATTGGATGAGACTATGGGCCACTTTTAGCATGGTGCGGGTGGGCCAAGCTTGGATCACATTCTAATATTTGTAAATGGGTCAAGCTTTTAAGTAACTGTAATTGTTAAGCCTCAAGCTCCCCACACACCCTTAAGATTTATGGGGTGCCGTATTGCAATGGGGGATTTCAACTTGGGTCACATTCTCTAAGCCCTTGGACAATATTAGAGTATACAATAGTCGGTGAATTTTTCCATTTCATAAAATTAGAAATTTACATACTAAATTCCAATATTTGATAAAAACTTAAAAGCATATATTTTACTATTTGTACATGGCACTTTTGGCAAATATGATAACTTTAGAAAAGCTTTGTATGTAAATTAAAGACTTGTTTATGATAAAGTCTGAGGACCTCCACAGAAGGTATTTAGGAACTGCTGTAGTACTTATGCTGAATTTGTACCTTCTAATGCCAGTTACCGTCTCAAATTGGTCTTGCTATCATTGTCTGCTTCTCAATTTATTTTATACAAATAATCAAATCTGTTGCATTGAAATACCTTGTACCAAAGGCATGCAAATTATGTTTTGTAGGATTTCTTGAACAGATGACCAGACAATTGTGGATTAGAAAACAGAGCTGTGCCCTGATTTAACATTTGAATTGCCCCAAGCTGAAATGTGTGCATTTAGCAGAATGCAAGGGCATTTTTCTTGAATTGTGATTTTAATCTTAATATGCCAAAAGGGAGTGGTGACCATGTCTATCTATAAATGTATTTATGGCTTATTCGAGAGTGCTACAAGACATGCATATATTGCCAAACATTGGATCAAAGTCATTTAGAGAACCATGAAAATTACCCTTGAAATGTTGTTGGCTTAAGTTTGGGACATCTTTGTTATGAAACATGGTATAGGAGGTCATGGGGAAAAAGGACCACATTGCTCAGTAGGTGTCCATAAATCAAGGGGTTAAATATGGGCATGACTCCTTAGTATGAATTCAACACTTCCTAACGTGGAGGTCATTTTAGGTAAACAAATGTTCCCAAAATTTCCCAGTACCTGTTCATTACTTAAAGAGTTAGGAGTAAGCTTTCTGTCGTATTTTGAACGGGTAAAACAGATATCGTATGTGCAAAATACAGCCCGCGCAGATTAGCAGGTAGATAGAGGTGCAGGTACCACGGCAAGCTCAATGAACAACCGATCGACCTATCAAAAATTGACAAGTGGCAATGTGCAAGCAGAGCAAGGCAAAAATGATGTTTGAGTTTTTATACTCCGGTCTTCGACATGCATGTGCAAAAATTGGGTTTCAACAGTGGGGTCAACTCTTGTTTAGGAAGGAGACATGACCGCCGTATTACTATTGGTGGTGTTCACTATCCCATTTGCACTATGATATTTTTGGTGCATTTTCCAGTTGACACGTGGCAAGCTTGAAGGACAAATGGCACTTTATGGGTAAACACACATTTCATATTCTCCAAGTTGCCACCTAGGCGGGACATGTCACCCACCGAATGTTCCAAGTCAATGGATGCAACCAATTCAAAGATTGAATGCAACAGTTCGACTGAAACAACTTGGCGAGTTTTACAACAGCCCAACTCGCTCCAGTCATAGGCCGAGCCAGGTGGACTCACCTTGTGCCCCAACCGTGACCGAGCCGCTACACAACCAAACCAAGCTCTTCACATGGGGTTTTACCCCACCATTGGCAAAACGGACGCGGACGTGGCGAAGCCACGAATTAAACATAGCGCAACAGGCTATTATAAGCCTAACCACCCCGCCATCCTTTGAATGTGAGATATACTCCCATCCTTAAGTGCAATGGATGCTGCTTTGGGGGATTCGAACCCACGACGTTTGGGCAAAAAGATAAGCACCCAACCAACTCGCCTGTGACTTACAAGTAGTTGTAAGGGGGCGAATTGTTATTTAAACAGGGTCGGTTGTATGACTGTGTTAGCAATGAAGAGGGCAGTTTGTATGTTTAGGCATTTTTAGCCCATTTAGAGGCATTTTTAGGATTTTGACAGGTCTGGTAAGTTGTTCTGAATTCTGAGACGATCAGCTTGGGCCTTTTTGTAATTCTGAGATTTAATGTTCATTTCCCGTTTGAAGAGTTTTTTGTTCTCGATTTGACGATGCATCTTGCGGAGCCGCGGATGTAGTTGGAGACGATTGTTGACAGGGTTAGAGTCTTCACATCTGTTTTTCAGCTCGATTTGCAGTTATAAGGTCCATTTTTTATTTGTGAGTTTATTTTTTTGGATTAAGGGTAAATTTGAGGGTTTTTTGAGAAGGACCCACATCCTTCTTACAATATGGGAACCAACACAAGGAACCCGAGTGAAGCTAAATCTGGTGTGCTGCATCAACAACATATTACATTAAGGAGTCCAGCTAACCAAGTGAAGCCAATTTCTGGAGTGTTGCAACTGCAGCGTATCAACAAGGAGTCCAGCAAGCTGCATCTGCAGCGGAGTGAAGCCAAACCAGGAGTGCTGCAACAGCAGCGAAGAGCCAAGAGCTGCCACTGCAGCGAGGAACAAAGTGCTGCCATTGCAGTGAGGAACTGAGTGCTGCCACTGCAGCAAATTTAGAGATGCCACAACCTGCGGCGAAACCACCTTTGGGAGGATCGTGCCTCGGGGGGATTTGAAACCGGGTGGGCCAACACACAACCGTGTGACTTGACCGCACCACTCCCACCCCATCGGCTTATTTGTGAGTTTATTATTTGTACTTGCAAATGATATTTTAATGGATCGGATTGCATTTTTAGCGATCCTAGAGACGTAGCCAACCGGCGAACTCTGTTATTAATTCCTTGTCATTTCTGATTTCAGTTTCGCTGTTCTTTATCAGTTTCTAATTCAGTTTTAAATGAATTAATGATAATCTAAGGCAAAAATTACGAAATCGTTAAAAAAATGACATTTTGGAAGAAACTGTTGTGGAATGGATATTTATGAGTTTTTTAATCACTCTTCATCTGTTCTATTTCAAAGTCAATTTCTATTTGAAACATCGGAAATTGAGAAAATTAATAAGGATCCGTTTTGATAAACTATTTATATACGGGATCAGTGTTAGTTTACGGATCACTTCCCCTGGGTTTGGTTCAAACACAAGGGAAATTGGCTGCGCGATAGAACATGCACAAATTGAATTGTATAAATAAGACACCATTTTTACTAGTTTGCCCCACCCCTTCTTTTTGGCTCAGTACATAGTAATACCTTTAGGCTTTTTCTGAATGTTTTATCAACATTGAAATAGCCCACGATAAGTAGAATTTATATACAAGGAATTGACAATGTCAGTTTTAACTGTCCAGTAACATTTATCAAAAACCCTCGAAACATTGAAGTAAGAGCAAAATTATAACTCTAAAGTTCTTTTATAAACCTATGACTCTGAAACCATCAAAATAATTCCCAGAAGAATGTTGAACCCAATGATATAAACCAAGTAACCCAAGAATTATCTAACACAAAAAACCAAACAGACAGTAGAACCTTTAGTAATGACAAAAGAAAACTATTCTGTAGGACCAGGACACTTGGGAAAAACTACAAAACTTAAGAAAAGCATCAAGCTTTGACATCAATTCACTTATCTCAGACATTGTTTTCTGATTGTTGAAGACCAGTTACACTTCTGATCTATAGGGGTTTGAAATGTCTTTATCTCGATCTATTGTATTTGTTATCACTACGGTGGCTGGCTTTGTCTTCGGCCAAATCTTTTATTCACACTTGAGTGTTTGTGCCGTGCCACTCAGATAATGTTTGAAACTCATTTGTAACAGGGGCAGAAAAAGTGGTATGCAAGTCCATCTCTCTTTAATTGTGCAAACGGTGCCAAAATTTTCATTTTTAATCATATTTAACTCGGCGGAGTTTCAAGCCTTCATTTGGAAGGACAAGTGTTCATGTTTTCCTAGCCTTCTGGGAAAGCTGTATGAGCCCTTTTTCTAGATATCCTGCAGTTTCTGAGGACACTGGCAGAGATAGTTTTTCATTGTTCTTCTGCATTTTGATGAAGTAGAGGATCCCTGTTTACCCAGATTTGGAGCATTTCTTCGTTGCAGGTTTCTGATCTGATAAGTGTCTGGGTTAAAGAAGATGCTTTCTGATTGTTATGATTTTTCTTTCCGGTTTTCTATTGTTTTCATCTCCATATTTATATTTGAATTTGAATTCTGGCTGTTCCTTGGACCTCTGTGACTTTAGGGTGTGCATTATGTTATGTTGTCAGTCATTGCTGTATCTGATGTATATAGTTGATTCCATGGCTCAATATGTTTATGGTGTGTTTTTCTATGCTGGCATTATGAATGCATGCTTGGGGCGAATCCTAAGCTGGAGTCATCTTATGCAAGCTATACATTTGACCTTGGGGCAGGATTTGAATTTACAAGACATGTCTTCCTCCTCATGGACCATAATGGCCATGTTGTTTGGATGAAGCGCTCTACTGGCTGATCAACTTTGGTGAAATCAACTTTCTGATGAAGCCATGTGAACCAGCTTAATAGTGATAATTGAATTTTTCTAACAGGAGAAATGAAAATTTGGGCTGGAGAGTCACAATTTTAAACTAGATATGATTATGGAAGTAATCATAACTATATCAGCCTATGCTATGCTAAGTCTTGGGGATGGGCAATTTGGAGGGGATAAGCTTGGTGATGAAAGCAAAAAAAAAAAAAAAAACAGTTATCGGAGATTTAAAACTAGAAATAGATACCCAAGATTGAAATGTAATGAAATGAAATATTGAATTTTGATGCCAGCAATGGCTATTCAATATTAAAGATCCAATGACTATGTACTACATACATCAAAATTAAATAATTGTTGAAACAGCCTACATGGGGTTGTTGAAATGCTGATCTATTGAATCCATAGTTTGTGTACTCGGACTTGACAAACCAATTTTTTTCCGAATTGGCCACAACTCGCAAAGCTCTACAACTTGAAAAATACTTAAATCTTAAAAAAAAAAAAAAACATTTTATACAAAATACAATCACAAAATGTATCAAATGAGTCTCAGAAAACATTGGAGAAGTGTTTTCTATTAGATCCGAGTATAAATAAAGTACAAAATCACATCATTATGCTAGAGTACAAGATCACATCATTATGCTAACACAACAACCAATTGATAAGTGTTATGCTTTTATGATGATAAATTGCATATCCATGCGAGTTAAAAATTACAAGAATCTACAATGATGTCATCCATTCCAATCTTTCATGCTTCCGTTGTATCCACACCCGCCATAGCTTGCTTACTATCGAAATCAACAATCTCGTCCTCTATGAATAAGGGGGTCTCATCTTGTGGGGTCCAATCTTTGTGAGGGATCAATCTCATCCAAATCAATAGGCTCTTGTGATGTGTCCTTCACCTTTCTTGTGCGAAACCGAAGGTTGTATTGCATAAAAGCTAGGTCATTGAGGTGTCAAGCCGAGTCAACTTGTTACGCTTCTTCATGTGAATTTCTAAAAACACTAGTTGCACTTACATCCGTAAGCACTACAAGGTTGAAATAAAATTTAGAGGGCTAACTTTTGAAGATTTGGGGTATTTCCACCCCAATCTTCCCACCAAAACCTACAAACAAAATATTCAAAAGTTTGTAAGTAATTAATAATTGTAAATTTGTAACTTGTAAGATATAAGTAAAGACTCCAATTTTTGTTACACCGGTGTCCGGGTGGATCTCTCTCAAATAGATAGAGGCAAACAAAAGACCCCGCGTAGCCTACTTGTAATTTTGTAACTTTGAAATAATGAGGTCCCTCACCTC
This sequence comes from Taxus wallichiana var. yunnanensis, assembly GCA_018340775.1. Classification (NCBI taxonomy): domain Eukaryota; kingdom Viridiplantae; phylum Streptophyta; class Pinopsida; order Cupressales; family Taxaceae; genus Taxus; species Taxus wallichiana. Next base: position 1,035,962,124 of record CM031234.1, read on the forward strand.
AACCTCAAGTTTCATCCTCTCAATGCATGTTGAGAGGCCCTCCATAACCTTGCCATTAATATCTGTGAAGCCATAGGAGAATTAAAACTTGGAGTTGAGGTAGTACGCCACTGCATGATGGTTTGGTGGAGTTGATTGTTCCACCAATCAATTATCTCCCAAATGTGATTAAATCTATCTCTAACCTCTTTAATAGTTTTGGATGGCCTCTTTGGCCCTATCCATGGCCTCATAAATGTATCTCATTGGGTTTTTCTTCCTATCCACCAAACGCAATCCGACGCCTACAAACAAATTAAAATTATAAATTTATAATCAAGTAAATACTTTTAAAAATTGAAAATAAAGGAATCGACTTGAAATTTAAATTGAAGTTTGAAGTTATCTTGATGATCTCTCAACTCTTTTTGTAAAGGCATCATCAAAAACTATCTTTGCGGTCTTCTTTTCATCAACTTTCTTTGAATATGTTGAGTCTAGCCATGCTTGACTCACAAACATTTGTTTCAATGGTGTCAACAAACTACAAATAATTTGTAATGTTAAGAAGTTAGTTGCAAACCTTGTGACACCCACTCGCATAAAACTCTTTTCCCTTGGTGTGATATCTCATCAAACTTAGAACCCAAAGGTGATTATAAATGTATTTTGTGATGTTTTAGGCTCAAAGTTTCAATATTCTTTACTTTGTTAGAGACATCAATTAATTTCAAGAAAACCGTCTCTCCATTTAAAGCCGCTAAAAATTGATAAGGGTGCGGTTCCTTCCATCTATCCATGCATCTAAAAGAATGGTTTATTCGAAATTTCGGTATTGCTTCTTTTGTTCTTTCAGAATCGACGCTTGCATATACAACAACATTTTGGATCAGCCACTTAAGTCTTTTGAGAGGTCGCCTTTACCCTTTCCCCGCAATTGTCAACGGTATCGCCAAATACTCTCATTATAGAGTCTTCATTGTGTTGATGCGAAGGTTGTTGTAATGCTATAAATTTGCACACGCCTTATTTGTTTCTTGGTGCACCTCCTTGTTCCACTCCATACCTTGCAATGAAAGTTGTGTTCCATGTTTGTTTCTAGGTACAAAAAAAACCATATGACTGGGCTTTACTTGAACTAGATGAGGTAGATGTGGCTCATATGTGTGAACAATGATTAGAGCCCACAATATCTATCATATCTACAAATTAGTCGGGCTCAAGGGCTGCTGCTTGTGCCCCTGCCCTCTCTAATTTTTTTCAGACCCAAGAATGCAATCACTTTGCATCTCTTATTTTGTCTCTTTTGTGGCATTGGGACAGCTTGACCTTGCGGTAAGGAATGCATGTGATACAATACTTGAGGTGATTGATGCCTCCAAAAATCTTCTTAGAGCAAAATGTACAAATCACACTCCCTTAGGACGGTCCAAGTATGACATATTTCCAAGTGGCGTCACAACTTCTAGTGGGATAGGTTCCATTTGTTGATGTTGAGTCTATTGTGGAGTTGGATGCCATTGTATGCTAACCTGCAACATGTTCAAATACAAAAAAACAACACTTAAAAGAAAAAACTAAACTATAAACCCTATGTGGAGGGAATGTTGAAGTTGTGTGTTCACACTAGGTCCATGTATCTAGATATTTTGTATCCGGCCTAGGATTGTGTGTGTTCACACTAACTCATGAGTTAAGCTTATTTTTGGGAGTTTGTTTATTATTGTTGGAGATAATCCCTCACATGTATGTGGAATTTGTTTGATCCACATTCTTGGGGGATTTTCCTATTCTTGAGGTGCTCACAATAACCAATTTGTTATTGTGAAACAACCTCTTAAGCTTTTAAATAGTAGGCACTCCTCTTGTATTTTCATATGGAGGAGTGTACATTTGAGAGCAGTCAATAATATGGAGACTAATTGTGATCCTAGTTGTATATGCAATGTTTTTTGAGTTTGTGTGTCGTGCATGAGTTTTCATGGATGTAATTTTGTTTATGCTGCTGGAGTGATCCTGGTGAGGGAATGTTGGCCACTTCGATAGGGAAAAGAATGAGGAATTTCATTCATAAATAAAAAGACTAGCATAAATCACCAAAAGAAATATGGGAGTTAAATGCATGTAAATTTGTAAATCATGTTTAGAAACCTAATATTAACATTTTAGAAAGAATTTACATGCTTGAAAAAAAGAAGAAAAAGAACTTGGAAACCTAAAATTCATCAAATGCGCTCTACGTGTCCGCTATAAACTCCTCCATTTTATTCAAAGAATACGCAAATGTTGTGTGATGCAAACACATGGGCCTGTGGGCTTAAAAAGAAGCAAATGTGGTGTTTTTGCTGCATAAATTGAGTGGCAAAACTGCAGTTAGTGTCAAAACTGCATACAGTCAGTGTCCTACGAGTTTATGAGCTGGACTCGTGGAGAGGTCTGAACAGAAACTCCCAAAACTTGTCCCGGTCAAGTTGCAAGTTAAAAGTCATAAAAACTTGCCTTGCAAAAAAATCGTGAGTACTCGCCAAGTATGCAAATTATGATTGAGTCATAAGTTTTTGAAGAGACAGACCAAAACTGCAATTGTAAATCATGATAACACTATGTTTGGTCAACACAATGACACAAAAGCTAAAAAGAACATAAATCACAAAGCTAAAGAAGATATACATCACTGATAGGGGTCAAATAGCCCATGCTCAAACCTCTACCTTTAGGTGACCTAATATTGCTTGATCATTGTTGTTACTATCAATAGAATTATCCATAGCGCATTATATATTTTTCAATGTCCGAAGGGCCAAAAGTAAGCCTTCAGTAGCTAACCACACTCCTTTGATTAGCGAGGCAACTCTTCAAGTCCACATCCTATCATATTGCTCAGCCCTTCTGTCATCTTTAGAGTCTTTTGGATTTGAAAACAATGGTTGTTATGCATAGCTTCTCTGCTCTCTACGTGGTAATTCCTTTCCTTTTTATAGTGAATGAAATTTCAAGCAGAGCATCGCCTTCCAACAATAGGAAAGCAAGAACCTTAGAACAAGGCAAATATCAAGCTACTAGAGGTGTAGAACTTTACTCCCATTGCATTCATAACATTGATGAAGCCTCTAAGTTTTGTTAAAGCTAAGAACTCTTGTTGAAGCACCCTATCCTCATCAATAGTAAACTTATTTATGGTATTCCATTCCTCTTTATAGCGAATGAAATTTCAAGCAGACCATTGCCTTCCAACATTAGGGAAGCAAGAATCTCAGAACAAGACAAACAGCAAGTTACTAGAGGTGTAGAACTTTACTCCCATTGCATTCATAACATTGATGAAGCCTCTAAGTTTTGTTAAAGCTAAGAACTCTTTTTGAAGCACCCTATCCTCATCAATAGTAAATATATTTATGGCGGTAGCTTGTCCTTGACTTTTCAGTCATCAATCGGAGGCACTCTCCTTGTGTTAAATGCATAGGTTGTTGTGTGGAGAGATGTGCTCATCCTTTCCCACCACTTCCATATGACTTGTCAAAGCTCATTATAAAAATCTAAAGCAGGATCCCCTCCCACAAATGATGGATTTGATCTGCATCAATTTGCTCTCTCAGACTAAGAGGAATTCACGGCTACAGTATTTCTGACCTCCTTTACTGTGGTGGTGATTGCAACTACATGCTTAAAACTGCCTGCAAATCCTCATTAATATTTCTTGCCTTATAAACTTGCTTTTAGTCCCTTTATATTAATTAATAACTATATTGCGTCTTGCATCTGAACCATCTTCTCCAATAGTATGAAGTAATTAGTGCAATGTGTCTGTGATTCTGTATATGGAATGAACTCCTTTCTCCAATAAGACCTGTTAGTAGCTAGGAGAGATGGGTGTTGTAGGTAAACATCTAAATGTCTCTATTGGCTACAATCAATTTGAAGATATGTGATTTTTGAGAGCATGCATGCAATAGAGGGTGCAATAGATATGATATTGCTTGCTTCAGCAACCGTTATTATGGCTGCTTGCTGAATGATAGCAAGAATGATAACTGCCTGAACTTACATTGGAGGGTCTAACCTCCTCTGTTGCACCTTAAATAATCTGAAATTGCAAAGTTGAATATTTGCATTTTCGCTATTATCATATAATTGTAACAGGAAGGGATTTGCTGAATAAGAAGCATGATGTTTTCTTTTGATCCACAAAATAGGGGTTTTAACAGGTCCCCTACCCATAAAAATTATCCACAGAAAAGAAGAAAATCTAACAGGCGGTAGGGTTCAATTGCAATCCCAATCTTCAACAACAAAATAAAGGAACCAGCTGCTGCAGCAGGTGCAATGAACACCCTTCTTTTTGTAAGACCTAAGATTCATTTGGCAAGTGGCCATCTTTTCCGGAAAAGATATTTTATTTGAAACAGTGGTCCATTCGTCATTAACATTAACTGAGGATCCCATTCTAAGGGGGTCAGCTGCAGAAGATGAGTTTTCCATCCGTGGTGCATTCTCCCCTGGTTATATTTGCTCCAGGTATCCCAATATCTTTAGAAGATGAAATCAGACTCTGCATTGAGTTTTGGAAGTAGTGTCACTGCTGAGAGAAGAAGAGGTGGGAACTTGGGTGGAGACATCCTGAATTACCTGCATAGGGTCATTCTAAGCCGCAGTTTCGAGACATCTGTTGCCTGTTTTTCAGCCAAAGAATGATTCAAGGAATCAGTTTTAACTTTTAACTTTTAATCAGCTGATGATGAGCTTCAGCCCCCTTTCCACCATCTGTCAAGCATGGCTTGCTTAACCTTTGTTTTCGGGCATGAAGCTGTTAAGTGTCCCTGACCAAAACACGATCTACACTGAATGCTATCTGCTCATAATCCAATTGCTGCTTCCAGATGTGATTACCCACTTTGAGCTATAGTTCCTCTGGCAATCACTTTGATAGGTCTAATTCAATGCAATCAGGCAAAGGTGGGCTGTGAATGATTAGCCATCTCGGGAGCAGCAAAGGGAATTTTTTTGGAGGAGTCGCCAATAGTAATGAGGGGTGGAGGCCTGCTAGAATTGAAGTGGAAGCTACGGCAGCTTGACCCAAATTGGGGTTGCTGAAAAGATTTTGTGGTGGTGTCAAAAGTAGGGTACCATGGTTTCATGCAAAGGATTTTCCTGTCACATGAACAGGGACCCACCTGTAAAAGTGATCCTCTGTCTTTGCGGATGCACAAACCATGATGAAGAACCCTTGAGCACAGGGGTAAATGAAAACTTCACCAGAGAGAGGGTTTCCAATTCTCTAACATCCAAAAATGAAGATCTGCCAGGCTGGGGCAAAAACAATGAAACCTTCAAATCAGCGTATGAGACGAATAATGCTCTTCAATTGCTATCACTTCCCCCAATTCAACAACAGGGATTGATTATGATTTGTCAATTTGGTTGGAGGAATGTTTAGTTGAGTTGGGAGCCCTAGATCCATTCTGAAGTCACGGAGCAGCATTCACCATCTGATCCACCACTATTTCCATGGCCTGAGTGCTCTGATCATGACCATGCCCCCTAACTCCATTTGCAGTAAGTGATACGGCAGATTTCTGTGCAGGGGTTGAGGGTTTCTGGGAGGGGCAGGAGACAGAAGTGCTGTGTGTATGGCAGTCCCAACCAAGGGCAGTTGTGAAGGATTGATCGACAACAATGGCACCGCACAAAGGGGCAGAAACATTGCCATATAACGGAGGAGGATTCACATTTGTGACTCGCTGTTGTGTGCAGGAGCAGAAGATGCCATTGGAAAATGATAAGAGACTTATGATGTTGATTGATGGATAAGGATGGATATTTATCTTCCAGGGGAAGGTGTGTAGTGATTATAAAGGCCTTGCAACTAAATCCTTCCTGAGCACCTTATACTAAAATTAAGAATAAGGAATATGGAGTTGCATTTTGTTTTTTCCTCTGTGAAACAAGTTTTTTCCCCATAACTAGAATCTCCGATTGTTAGTTTGGTATGCTCTCTAAAACTGATTTTTCGCTTTATGTTGAAGTGGGAAAGGGTAAATTTTATTTGATAATTGATAACAGAAGATGAGTGAATATTTTGTGTTGTACTTCATACCTTCCATGGCTAAAGTTTCCTTTTAATAAAGCCAAGAAGGTGGATCTTCAGTCCGAAATGCTTTGAAATTCCTTTTTGCAAGAGTTGCATCTCTTCATGTGTATCCTATGTCTTCCTTTGGTCTTGTATCTTCTGTTACTATTCACTACTTGAAGAATTACTTGTTTGACTGGGTGCCAAAGTTTTGACAGCCATAGAGAGAACAAGGAGAAAATACCAAGTGGGAAAGGGAAAACGTGAAAACCACTCTCAATGCATTCACTTTACTGTTCAAAACGTTGAACTTGGGGATCTATGCTTGAAATTTACTCAAATGCATACTTAAACGTGCCTCTAAACCTGTGGCAGTTGAATAGACTAGTTGAAATCAATATTACCTAAGATTCCGGGACGACTAATTAAAAAAATATATAAATATTTAAAATATAAAAATATAGTGACTAAACTATATAAATAAGCTGAAATAAAACCATTTGAGACTTAAATAAGATGAAATAAAACCATTTGAGATTTAAATAAGCTGAAATCATAAATATCAAATACATTTAAATTATTAATTATACATAATTTAATAAAACCATTTCAATTTGAGACTTAAAAATTAAATAAGTTGAAATAAATTATAAAACCATTGTGATTGATCAATTGACAATATTTGATATTCATATCATTAATCTCAAATTCAAATACACCAACAATTGTCAATATTACAAAAAGAAGAGGACAAGTTTCAGCCTAAAAATCTATTGATTTCTACACTCGACAGCTTGTTTGGTCTGCTGCCTATTCACTCCGTGCTCGCGCATAATAGATAGCAGGGGAGTCATTCCGTGTTCCGAGGTGAGGAGTCATTCCGTGTTATGAGCTCCCATTCCTTTATTCTCTTTATTTACGATTCATTTGGGCACGGATCAACATTTGAAACAACATCCATGAACTCCTCACTGGAACTATCATCCTTGTCCTCAAAGGAAAGCCCAATCAATCCCCATTGCATAGTATTGTCCTCTTCTACTGCCTCGGCTCCTTGGGATCTACATCCCATCGTAATGTTGGGGTTTGTTTGTACTCAATTGTCTTGTGATCCATAAGATGCAAAGCACAAGTGTATAACTACAAGCTTCTTCCCTCTCGTAGAGGTAAGCCTATTCCTCTTAACAGAGTGGATCCAACCATATGTAGACCAATTCCTCTCAAAGATAGAGGAGCTAGAAACTTGGGAAAGGAGGCGACTTGCAAGTGTTCGCAGCAGTCCTGGACGCCCATACAGTCGCCACCAACTCACCGGCTTGTCATGTGCCAATGTTACCTTGTCCATCTCATTGAAGTTTTGTACCCATCAAGTTCAGTGAAGTCGAGCCACTCCAACCTGATCTGTGAAGCCTCCTCTGACTATACATTTTTTTAAAGGCCTTCATAAGGCCCTTCTTCACCTCATCGTCATCCAAAGGGATAACTCTACCTGGCCTCTCCACATACCATTTGGGATTCAAAGTGCATATGCAACCATATGAAGTGGGGTGTTCAACTTCTCCCATCTATGTTGAATGATGGGTTGAATATGTTCATGGTAGAACTCCAGAGTGGGGTCCCTCACCCAATAGCTGCCTTCATTTGCCCAAGCATGTTGTCAATGCACTCATATATCTCACCAAGATTGGGGTTGTTAGAATCCCCGTATTTGATGACACTAAAATTGGAGTTATAATTGATGTGATGTATTTCACATCAACCCAAAATGTTTCCCTCACCACCACTTCCTTCACTCTCTTCCCTTGCTCTGTCTTGGACTCACGCCACCTAGTCCAATCCTAATCATAACTTACAGGGGCTCTTGCAACTCAAACATCCTATCCAACAAAATAAAATAGGATGCAAAGCGGGTGTCAACTAGTTTGAGGAATTCCTTCGAAAAGTTTCAAAGAGTGCCAATGATGTGTGGTGATTACATATGAACTTCTACATGTCCCTGGCCTCATTCACTATCTTGCTGACCCATTGAATCTTCCCTATGTCTTTCAGTGCATTGTTCATGGCATGCACACAACATGAGGTCCAATAAATATGATTGTAGGCACGCTCCACTAGCTTGCCTATTGCTCTGCACACATAAGTTGCATCTGTGATGACTGTACAACATTTGAAGGTCCAACCTCCTCAATGACATCCTTCAAAATTTGAAATTGGAACTCAACATCTTTTTGCTTCCTAGAACAATCAATTGCTCTCAAGAAATACGGTCCATCTTTACAAGAGACAATGATATTGATGAGTGGACGGTGTCTAATATCTGTCCACCCATCCATGATAATGCTGCATCCATGTGACACCCATGTGACCTTCATCTCCTCCAACAAATTAACCTTGGAATAGTTTCTATCCAAGATTGTTTTCAGTTTGGTGTCTCTAGGGGGCACATAACTTGTACTTGTTTTTGCTACCTTGGCCATAGCCTCCTTGTAATAAGGAGAGCGAGCAACATGAAATGGGATCCCAAAGAATAAAAAATTTTCTCGATAGCATCATTCGCCTCTTCCCTTGCCTTTGAATCAAACATGTCTACAATTGGATTGGGGTTGCCCCCATGGCCTTTCTCTTCCCTCGCTTTCCACTTTTGTCATTCCAAAACTAGAACTAGCCAAAGTATTCTTGCCAGTCCTAAGAGAGCTCAAAGGAGTGTTAGCCTCACTGCTAGTACCACGAACTTCTGGAATGTCATTCGTGGTATTTCCATTAAAAAGTCTCACCATCTCTGCTCTTTGATCAAGTGAAAGAGCCTTACAAAGACCAACCCCCTTCTTGTAAGGTGCAACAAGTGTGCATTGGTCCTGGTGATGCTGCCATGCCAAGTCTGTGAACATATGTTGCACTTCCATAGTTTACTCCCCCCTCCAGACTTGGGGTTCTCAAGTATCTGAGCAAATTGTTGCAATGGCTTCTTCTTATCAAATGGTCCAATGGCAAATGTGGACAACATTTGAGAGGGGCAATTGGTAGCACTACTACTAATTGTCGTTGGCACTACATTTTGTCTCACTTCTCCACCTCCCCCAATTATGTCATCACCAACACTTCCACCTATCTCAACCCTCTCCTCCTCTGATTCATAACCATACTCAGAAGAACTCATGGTGATGATTGTTGGGGCTGCAATGAATTAAAAACAACCATAACTATATGTAATGAATTAAAAAAATGATAACTATAGGCAATGATTATAATTTAATTTATAAACAAGTAAAACAACCATAACTATATGTATTATGCAATGAATTAAAAAAAAACGATAACTATATAGTATATGCAATGATTAAGAAAAAGTAAAACATCCATAACCATATGCATTGTGCAATGAATAAAAAAGCAGTCATAACTACAAGTACATGCAATGACTTAAAAAAACAGCCATAACTACAAGGACATGCAATGATTTAAAAAAAGCCATAGGCTATTAGGCCCATAACTATATGCAAAAAAATTAAAAAACAAAAACATAAAAATGAAACATCAAACATAGGAGTATTAAGTTTTTCATTTTTGTATCTACATTCATGTGTATCAAAGTTTTTGTATTCCTAATGTTATTGTTTCTAAGAATGTGTATCATACTATCATGGTAAACCTTGCCAAACCTATTCAATAAATCAATAATCAAGAGTTTATGTTTTAAAATTTAAAAAATTAAAATTTTAACCCTAACAACCAAACCCTATGCAATATGCATTTTGTAAAATCCTACAAACTATAAACATGATTACATTGTGAATGTAGATACAAAAACTTAAAAACAACCCTAAAAAAATGCAAATAGAAGCTAAATTTTAAAAACTAGAGACTATTATCAAGCATTGTAAGCAAATAAAATTATAAATACCTCTTGTTTGCTCTTGCTGTTCTTTTTCCTTTTCCTCTTCCTCTTGCTCTTCTCTTCTTCTCTTTGCTCACTTTGCTCAAGTGTGAATATTGAATGTGATATGGAATGAGGCCATAGAGTCATTTTATAACTTAGAATGTCACTTTTAGGGTTATGGTTATGTTATTATGTTTCTTTTATATTATTATTGCTTGACATTAAATTTTTTCAAAAAATGTTTTTTAAAAAGTAAATGCTTTTTACAAATCTGCAGTGCCATCGGGGACGACCGACGTCCTAGGGCGTACCTCGACTGTCCTGGGATGTCCAAATGTCCCCAAGTGTTTCCAAAACATTTCGAACGCCCCCTCACATTTTGGACATCCTGAGATGCTCCCTCTTTTCTCAAGCTAAGATGGAAACACCGACATTTCCCCGTCCCAAGACATCCGGGATATTCTAAACACTTGGATTTTGGGGGGACGTGTCCCCGCGTAACATTGGTCAAAACATGGATAGAAATGTCTTGTTTTCGGTGGGGGTAAACTCTTATATGGGTACCCCTATATGTCAAAGGAATATTTCTAGTCGAGTACCGTACCTAGGAAACGGGAAGCTCATCTCAAACTACTATGGATACATTCCCATGTTTCATAGATACGAGTAGGACAATATGGTTGGATGAATATGTTGGGACTTGTATACAAGGTTTGCCTAATATTGAAAGGGTGTGAATGGCTTGTTACCATATTTTCCACGCAAAGGATTGGCTATTTTTGGAAGAGTGGTTATTTGTGGAAGATAAGCTATTTTTAGTGTCGCTAAAAATAGCGTGGCTAAAAATAACACTTGGCTATTTTTAAAGAGGTTAAAAATAGAAGAGCTAAAAATAGAAGTCCAATTCTATTTTTAGGAATGCATGAGAAGGATGGAGGAGAAGTGATCTTATTTTAGAATTGTTGTCAATAAGATGTGGCGCCAAAAATAGAGGTATTTATTTGATAAATAAGATGTTGTCGTTCTATTCTACTTGCCATGCGCCAAAGAGGAAAGGAAATAATATAAAATAAAGCAAACAACAATCTTCCAAAGGGTGGCGCTAACAAGAAGAATGGAGAAATATTTATTAAATATGAAGTGTTGTTCTAGCAGCAGTTTGTCATGCGCCCAACATGGGGATAATATCAAGAAAATAAAGGAACAAAAATCTATTTTTGGGGGCAAAGTTGGATTGATTTGATATAGGCTGATTTGATTGAAAAAAATAGACACACTGCTTGTGGGTTGTTTTGCTTTGGCAATCCTAGCCTTGTACTTGCACCTCTGAATAAAAAAACCTCCATTTGCCCTCTCATATCGCTGTTTTTTGAGTTTTCATTGTGTTTAATAGGGTATTGTATTGCCTTAGTGTGGAAATTACTCCCTCTACCGCTGTCCTTTTCTCCTAAACCCTTGAATTAATTTTGCAAAATAGCTTAGAGTTGTGCAGGTGTGTGGATCTTTGATTTTCTCTCTGTGTGCAGAGTTACATGCATGTGTTAAATTATTGGTGTATCACCCTTATTTCCCTTTTCCCGCATTCTTTCTCCCTTTTCCTTGTCAAAGTTTTAGTTTTTAGGTGATTCACAAGGGAACCAACCCTCTTTGAGGTTCACCTCAGACATAGGTTACCCACAACCTTGAGGTGTTCCAATTTTGTCAATAGGAGAGAGAGTACACACCATTCTCTATCAAGGTGCAACTTCTGGGTGACAACAATTTCTGGCACGCCTAGTGGGACCAAATTATTCAAAGAATTGATGTTGGTTCAGCAGTTTGTAGAGCATAAAGTATTCGAAATCAGCATCGGCGACTTAGGTTTTCACAGACATACTTGGTTGTAGACTAGTAAAAGCTAATGCCAAAAGTGACCACCAGGTCAAAAGCTAAAGGTATACCATTTGAATTTATTCAGCTACCTTTACATTCTTATAAAAGAGAAAATTTTATAAATCTTCCCATATTTTTTCTGGAGCTAACAAGCTAAAATCAATTGCCCAAAATCCCACAGCTTTCCTTTTTTAAATTTCCTAATGGCTCTTCCTAGAAATGAAGCTTTTGTGACCTTTAATGATGGAAGCCCTTGAATATTGTTGTATACAATGATATCCTTGCTTCCGCATTAAAGAGTTTACCATTCTTTACTAGGTTTAACTCAAACCACTCTGTAGAGCACATTAGAGATGTTGCAAATCTTTGCTTTGTTTATAATATCACTCAGGAGAATGTAGCCATGAGACTTCTTGCAGCTTCCTTCAAAGATAAAGCCTTGCAATGGTACAAAATCTGCCTATTAACTCTATCAATACTTGGGATCAATTAGGAACAACCCTTTGTAACCAATTTGAGGACAAATCTGACCACCTTTCCCTGATTGAGCAATTGAGCACAATCAAAAGAGCCCCTCAAGAGTTCATGGTTGATTTTAATTTGAGATTCCAAAGAACTTGGGAAAGAATTCCCACAAAGCATGCATTCTTGTATTATTTGAGATCCTTAAACAGTGACATCGCTGTCCTAATTCAGTCCATGGGGGTAACTCAATCCCTGCTGCCTTTGATCTAGCCATTAGAGCTGAAAATAACCTCATACAAGCTGGCAAAATAGCACCTAGACCTCCCATGCCTATCTTTCCAACTATTCAGCCACCAGTTTCAGCTATAAACCCAATTCCAACAGTAGCTAGCCAAACAATTACTAATCCAAATCAACCCTCTGAGTTGAGTGAAATAAAAGGTATCTTGCAAGCTTTTGGAAATAAATTTGTATCTATTGAGAGACAACTTGCTCAACCTTACAGACCATATCAGGCTCCTTTCCAATCTGCTAGACCTTCATATCCAACATATCCTACAAGTAGGCCTCCATATCAAGGTCCACCAACCATTAAAGCTGATCCTAATGCTCCTTCTACATCTATGGCTCTTGTTCCAGTGCAGACTAATCTAATTCAGGAACCTTTTTGGTGTGCTCCATGCAATCATTCACATGATCCTTTTTCTTGTGCTAATGGAATGTTAAATCAAGCTTTGATTGCACAAGGGATGATTCCACAACTTTCAGCAGTTGAGGCTCCTCAAGGGGATTCTAAAGAAGCACCAAAGCCACCAGAGGCAAATTTGGTAAATTGGCAACAAGAGGATCAACATGCAACTAATACAAGGGTATACAAAAGAAGAGCAGTGGGAGAACCCACAGAGGTAAATAATTTGCATGGTCATCTTCTTTATTTCCTGATAATACTAATAAGGTTGCTGCTGTCCCTAATGAAGAAAAGGACAAAAAAATCAGATTCAGAAGGGCAGCTTGGAAGCACAAAAGAATCAAGAAAAAGAGGCTGAAAGTGTTCCAAAAGGTCAAGCAAAAGGGGGCAACTCTTCCCTTAATATTATAGATCAGATGAAGAAAGCTCATGTGAGCTTATCCATGTGGGATACATTGACTATTCTGGGTCAAAAGAGCTTGTTACAAGATGAGTTGGCCAAGCTATCAGTTACAGAGGATCATTCAGATAGAGCTAGTGCAGTGCATGCCAATACAGATCAACCCTCTAAGGCTGATTTTCAGGCAAAAAGGGTTGGTAAGCCTCCTCCTTTCTACCTTTCTTTGATTATTGGTGATAATTTGGTCCATAATTGCATGGTTGACAATGGTGCTAGCAGTACAGTTATGCCTAAGCAGATTGCAAATAAGCTAGGACTCAAATATGAGCCACATGACAAAGGGGTTTTGCAGTTGGATGGCACAACTACTAAAACAGTTGGTATAATCAGAGATCAGAAGTTAGGCTTGCATGCATGTCCAAGCCTTCCAATCTTACAAGATATTATGGTAGTAGATCTACCTCCATACTTCGCTTTGTGTTTATCTAGAGATTTTACAGCTAAGATTGGAGGTTATCTATCATCAGATTGGTCTTATCTATTTTTCAGAACAAGGTATGGCACGAAGGTAACAATTAATTTTGAGCCTCTTGCTAAGTTTCATATTGAGCCTTATGTACCTAATGCATGCAATGTAAATTGTATTGTTTTTGACCAAGGAGATCATCTAGTTCATGATACAGACACCCACTCTGAGAGCATACCAAATTTATTATTGGATGAGTGGGGAACTGACCATCATGGCTTTGATCCTTACAAATATGCTGAAGAAACATACATTAAAGATGTTGGTTTGGGAATTTATTGCATGCATCAAGATGATTTTTTTACCATTATTGGTTAAAACTGATGAGATTGATACAAGATTATGGAGTTTATACTTTGATGGCTCTAGAAGCAAGAATGGATCAGGTGGAGGTAATGTTTTGATATCACCAGAGGGTCAAAGGTATTATTCTTCTATTCGATTTCAGTTTAGTTGTACATGCAATGCAGTTGAATATGAGACACTAATCCATGGTTTACAGTGGGCTAGAAAGAAGGGAATTAAGTACCTACAAGTATTTGGTGACAGTGAATTGGTCATAAATCAGGTGAGAAATTTGAACATTGCAAAGAATCCCTTGATGAAATCATATAGACATAGAGTTTGGGATCTTGTAGAAGATTTTGATGCATTCAATGTTCAATCAATACCTAGATTTGAGAATAAACAAGCAGATAGATTGGCAGTTGTTGGGGCTGATTTTGATATTCCTAGTGAAGTGAAAAGAAAGAATAATCAACCTCATATTAAGGTGGTTGTAAGGCCATCAATTCCTGATAATAATACTAATTGGCAAGTGTTTGAGAATGATGAACAAATTGTACGTTTTATTCAGGAAGAAGCTGAATTTTCTTCAAAAATCAGTCTAAATTGCAGCAGCAGTATGGTGAACAAATCTTGCAATTAAAGACTAATAAGCTGCCCCAAGGATTGGTAACCCTTGAGAGTATTTTTAATAGTGATGATCAGCTGAAAAGAGACAAGATCAAGATGTCTACAAAGCAAGAAAACTATGAGGACATAGCAATCAACGATGGAAGGTTTTGAAGCATGGTAAGTTGTGTAATTTGGAAGAAAAACAAGCTTTTGTTCAATTATGCAATGAATTCATTGATGTTTTTACT
>CM031234.1:1035977242-1036089705 GCA_018340775.1 Taxus wallichiana var. yunnanensis
TTTACAAAAAACACTTGGTGAAGATGGATTTCAAAAAATTAAAAGAATTTTCCCAACAAGAACCACTATCAAGAAAGAAAACAAAAAAAGTTTGAGAGAATATATGGTGAATTTGTTAATTTGACTACAATTCTTTAGAGCACATTTGTTGGTTACATTCTTGAATCATGTTGATATGAAGGAAACATTATAATTGTTGGGTGTGTATTTTGGATGGGAAAAGTCACAACATATGGAAGAAGAATTTTTTGTGAATGTGTCTAAAGGAATAAGTTCCTTGGGTACAAAAACTAGGTTTGCTGATAAGAGTATTTCTCATAGAGAAATATTAACTTTAGTTGTAAGTGAAGATACAACAAAGAATCATCATGTTACCACTATTGCTAAGGTATTGGGTGTTTCTAGAAAGATGATCAGTAGGTATGAAAGAGGAGGAAGACATTGGATAATTCTACTATGTGGAAGAAAATTGGGCACTAATGTGTAGAAATCCACATTCTAATAAAATTGAGGATAATATTGTGAAGATAGTTTCTATTTTTGGACTGAGAGGACTCGTCCTTCTCCAAATGTGAGGGATGTTTTAAAACACATGATAGCTCACAATAACTATGATGAACATATAAAACATTGGCTTGAAATAACTCAACATGAGATGTACATCAAGTTTAAAGAAGAACATCCAGATGTTAAGATTGGACAATGAATGTTTGAGAATTTGAAGCCTTGGTATGTGTGAAGCTGATAAAGTCCTTGAAACATGTTGTTTCACTATCACGTTGAGTTTGATTATCACTATCAGGTACACAAAAAAATATTACATATATTGAGGTGTGATTTCATTTATAGGCTTATTAGAAATTTGATTAAATTTTGTTTTATGAGATGTGATTTAATTTATGTATTTCAAAATCTATGTTTTTTTAGGTGTATAGAAAGTTATGAGAAGCATCAAATGGTCCAAAAATTCCCCCTACACATGTGAGTGAATTCATAGCTTCTATTATTTGCACAATATCTGATGATCATGTGGATGGTCCTATGGCTTGCATCAAAGGTGTTTGTGACAAGTGTGGGGACTTGAAATTATTTCTAGAAACAAATGAAGACTTGGACACAGTTCAAATGGTGACTTGCAAGAGGTGATTATTAAATAAAGAAAATATAATTAATTTTAAATTTGGATGTACATATTTTATTTTGATTTTTATGTTTATTACAAATGAATATAACAAGTTTCCATTATGTATTGATTTTGTAGGTTCAAATACATAAAATATTCAACACGACTTGGAAAGAATGCAACCAAGTTGGACTTGGTAGAAGAGGAAATCCCCATTGTTGCATTCATGCAAAGTTTCAAAGTTTGATTAGTCCATACATCAAACATTCTCACTATGCAAAGTGGTAGGCTACACAATTCAAGACCAATAGAGACACATTCCCTATTGGTTCCATATTTTCTGTGGTTGATTTTGCTTGAGAATTACTCATTTTCTCATCAAAAAGAGATTCAAACACAATATTATCATACTTGATCAAGGTTACCATCATGGTTCACGTATTTTATAGGCATGCACAATTGGATTTGGATGGGGTTGAAAGTACATATGTGAAGCGAGTGATTAATAAGGAGTATCACTTCTATATAAGTGATGACAAGGAACATGACACCCACTTTGTACAACATTGTTTTGATTTGTTTTTCAATATCTTCATCAGTGAGGAGTACAAATAGATCAACATTTTGTTTGGTCGGATGGTTGCACATCACAATTCAAATCCTCTCGCCCTTTCTTTGCACTCATTCACTATCATCATCATTATCACAAAATACCTCATTTATGGAGTTTTTTTAGAGTGGTCATGGGAAGGAGAACACGATGGTGTGGGTGCATGCATCAAACATGCTCTAAAGAAACAAAGCTTTGATTATGAGGGAGATCGATTGATTGATGCCCACACTATTGTTGAATGGTGTAAGAAACATTTTACAGTTTAGGATTCAACTCACATGCTTCAACCTCACATGAGAGTTACATGCCCCACACAGAGTGTTTTGGGAGATAACAGTAGTACATGCATTTAAAACATATGTATCTTGATGTGAAATTGATTACAAGTTACACATAAACTTACGTACATGTACAAATTTATTTTTCTTAATTTTGATGTTTTTAAACTTTATTGATTTTGTACATGATTAATCAGGTATTGATCAAAGGAAAAAACATGGATGTGAAAGGATTCCTAATTCTAGGTCTTTGCACTCTTGTGATGACTATGGATAGTAATAACTGGACAATCTATAAGAGATTATTCTTGTTTTTGTTATGAATGCATGAAAAAATCATATTCAAAGTGCAATAGTAAAAAACATGTGTATGTATGTAGGTGAGTGGAAGAAAGTTCCTTTAGTTGTGGATGATCATATGGATCAGATCATGATGATAGTTTTGAAGATGTGCCCTTGATTTCACTTGATTATGACCACATATCTAGACTTGTTAAACAAGGTATTTTTTGTTTAAAAGGATTGTATTTGATCATTGAATTAATATATATAATTTATAGTATATATCATTGAATATTTATTTGAATTTAATTCTAACACAAAAAATTGTTTGTACAATGATTTTGTTGTAGGTGATGTATTTACAATCATTGCAGA
This sequence comes from Taxus wallichiana var. yunnanensis, assembly GCA_018340775.1. Classification (NCBI taxonomy): domain Eukaryota; kingdom Viridiplantae; phylum Streptophyta; class Pinopsida; order Cupressales; family Taxaceae; genus Taxus; species Taxus wallichiana. The sequence continues at coordinate 1,035,979,914 of CM031234.1, forward strand.
AGAAGACAATATTGAGAAAGTGGAGTACTACTTGTTGTGTTGCACAGAAGAGAGAACAAAGCTAACATGTGAAATAACAAGTGAGGAGACAACATTTTATACTGCTCGGTTGTAGTGTAGGGAACATATTTACAAAAGTGAAATCCCTCCAAAGTGGGATTCACTTTGTTGATTATGAACCAGACAAGAAGGTATATCATTACACCCATCACATAGTTTCTACCGGGTTACAATTGCATCAGGTGAAGAATGCATGTGGTCCACACAAAAAAATGGAGACTAGATGTAGAAGATCATGAAAAAAATTTTACAGGTCATTGAACAATGAGTTGAGCCACTTGGTATTATATAGAAGGACCTATAATATTATATATTGATGTCTTCTGAATGGAATATTTTCTCTATTTTATTTGTCACTTTGGCATATATATTTGAAAAATTTCTTGCTATGAATTAAAACTTATATCCTCCTCCTATATATTATGGATTAAAATTTCTTGCTATGAATTTAAGCTTATACTATGGGGTTATGATTATGTATGTATGTGATGATTCTTATTTTCTTGCACATTATATGAATGAAGGAACTTGTGTCTCTCCCACTTCTCTTGAATGAAAAATTAGTTAAGTTTATTACTACACTTCCACTCCTATTACACATGATTCTACATATGTTTATATTCTTCCTCTAAAATGAAAATATAAAGACATTGATTATAACATCTATATTTAAATTATACATCATTATAGCTACATTTGAAATACCACTTTTCAAGGTTTAAAAAAACTTATGATATCCTCATCATGAATTTGGGGATAATAAATAGTAGAACCATTTTAATTTTACCTCAAATTGACTTAAATTTCCATTTCCATATTATGAGACACTTCATAAAACTTCATTATTTTTCTTCTTATCTTTAATTGGAATTTAGTATAAATTACTCTCATATACCTATATATGAATGAATATTTTATTATATGGAAATGTATTTATATAAATTCATCTACCTTATGCACTTTTTAAGTTATTATTTTTTAAAGTTTCCATATTTATGTGTGGATAAATTCATTAGCATTCTAACCATTTTACAAAATTTTCTTGATAATATGATATAATAGAATGATTATAATCAGTTAAAGGAACTATTAGGTTAAAAAATGGATTTTGTTTAATGTATTAGATCATAATTAGTGAGGATGGAAAATTTTAAATCAATTTGATCCTTTTAATTATTTTTGAAATTATTTCATAGAATAAATTGGATGATGAAATAGATTGATTCAAGATATATGAAATAAAATTATATAACACCATTTAAGTCATTTATTAATTAGAAAATATGATTAAAGTGGGAACATTTACCAAAAAAATTAAGGTTAATTACAAAAAATCATATTTTGGTAAGAATAATATATACTTTAGTAAGGATGGGTCATATTTTTGAGAAATAATTTATTGACTTTTATAATGAATTAATGAATGAAAATTTATTTGATTATTCTCATTACTTTTTTAGTCATTATGATGATAAAGATGGATGGTTAAGTAATTAGTTTATTTAGGTACATATCTATATTTTCATATTCTTGGGAAATTTATTGTGGTAATCACTATAAAGTAATCTTAGCTTAAAAATGGATGAGATATTTTGGCCTAATATTTTTACATTAAGTATCAAATTTTATTAAAAAAATGTGTACCATAGATGTTTGGGTTATTATGACATATTCTAATAGAAATAATTATGTCTAAATATTAATTTTACCAATGATTTTTTTCCTCATAGTATTAACCTAAATACTTTAATTGATATGGGGATTAATTAATGTAATTATTGAGTCAAAAAATGGTTCAAATTTTAAATAACGTTTCAGAATATTTTCTGAAAAGTATTATTATCTCCCGTGTATTTTCATAATATGCAAGAACACTTACTTAAATCCAATTTATTATCATTTAAGATTTGTCATGCTTGAGTTCAATAAGTGTTATTTGATGAAGGTATGTTATAAATATTTTTTTACTAAAAACATACATACTATTAACCTATCTTAATGAATCTTATCTATATTAGAGGTAATAATTTTGAAGTTTTTTGAAAACTAAATTTTTTCTAGGCCAATGAGTTACATGATAAAACCATTTATTAATAAAATAATATGGTTTTAGGAAGTGATGGGTCATATTTTTGACTAATGATATTTATAATGAACATTGAAAAAAATCATTATGATGAGAATCTTAAATTTAACATTATTCTTATCAGAGTATGAAAAGTTATAAAATTAAGTATCAATTTATTTTTGATATAGACCTAGATATGACTTGATAGTTTACTTAATTTTATTACATATATGACTATCCTTTAAAGTTCAATCCCACATATTTATTTATTTTTATGGATGATTTTTTTATAAAATAAATTTGAGGAAGAAATTATATATTTTTTATTTTTAAAATGTAAAAGAAAAAGATATCATTGTATTGATAATGAAAAATAATTTGCATTTATTTAAACATTTATTTTTTCTTGAATTATTACTAGTATGAAAGATTCATTTTAAAAATTTAGATTACTTCATAAACAAATAAAGAAAATACATATTTATAATCACATTAATATATTAGTTTTTCTCACAATTATTTTTTAATGACTTGATTGTTCAAATTAATTTTCTACATTAAATTTGCATAATACATGGTTTACAAGTGTTTTTATTAATTACATATAAAATTATTATTACATATTCATATTTCTATACATTCTAATATAAATTTAATCAATTTACATCAAAAATATAAATTATATTCTATAATTTTATGTATAATGATATATATAATAATATAAATAATATATATATATATAATACATGTCAATGTATATATAAAAATATAAAAATCATGTCTAATGAATATATATACATGTCAAAATCTCGTGTAAACACTATATACATGTACATGATGAAAATGAAGTACAACATGTATCATAGATCTCTCCTCATCGTAGTAGGGTGAGTACCAGATCCCTCACTAGGCTCTGCTTGCACCTACATTTATAAAAATAAATATACACATCAGAAACTATATATAACATACCATATATTAAAATTTATAAGCAAAATTCTACAACAATTTCTTGATTAATTGAATAAATCATATAACAAGATGTAATTGATTACCTCAATATCTATCTATGGGTGGATGTTGGGAGTATCTACACTATGTGTAGATCTCTATCCCATAGATCCTTGTGAAACAAAATAAATTAAATGTAAGAAGTTGATAAACAAGTTTTTTGAATAAAGTTCATTAATTTCACAAATTTCAATTTAGATTAAATATTAAATCTAAAACACAATAAAAATAGATATATCTCTACATGTATATACCTCCATGGAAATGTGTCTCCAAATCTATGGGACCGCCACCAACAACTATCTGATGTTGACCCACGACCTCAACACCAAAAATAATGAGCCAAGTGAGCCAAGATAACTCAAGCCCTGAACATCAAGATCCATGTTGGGCTCATTCAAGAGTTGTGTATATGTCATATGGGGAAATGGTGTGGGCTGTGAAGCACCACATACTCACCAACATGCGCTAGAGAAGAATCCTAAACACACAAGTAAACATTCAATATTAATATTAATAAATTGTAAAGTAATAATGAAATAAAATAAATTTTAATTAAATTAAGGTTTAATTTTCACACACCGAACAAAAATGTGTTGAACATCGGTGTCACAATCCCAAGAATAGGAGGTCCAATTGTAGCAGTTGTAGTAGTACCTTGAATAGAAGATACACTACCACTGAACAATACTTCTCTATAAAATCTAAAACCCCGATAGTAAATGTTGCATGCATGTCATGAAATCACCTCATATGCACGCAAAAAGTCGACATCCATGATGTGTCCCAACCGATGTGTCTGAGTAACATCTATAACTTCCTCAAAGTCATCAGGGGAAATCAAATGTGCACAAGCATATAACTCACTACGTGCATCACTACTGCTACTAGCTCCTCCACTGCTAGTACCATGTCTCTCAAGGTACTGACCCACACGGTCAAAAGAGATAAATTGGGTCTTGCGAGAAATGCTCCCAAGACCCTCTATAACACCCTCATGGGCACTCATAATGATAGGCACAATGACATCCTGAAATCTAGATAAGAAAGGTCATGGCCTCTCTACAAGTTGTCACGCATGTCAACAACTAGAGAGCTCCCTCCTATTGATATGTAGCCATGTGGCTAATACGGCACACCCCTACCCATAATAACCAGGATGTCTAAATAGTTCACCTTTAGGTTTAGGTGAACCTCAACATGTAGCATCAATATGAAATATAATGGTAATTGGTCATTATTAGGAAATTGGCCTTGAGAGGCCACAAATCTAGGATAAATCAAGGTGCACAAAGGGACATGAACATTTGTTTACATAATATGCCCTTATTTTATTTTGGCTGCATAACTCTCCAACACGACCTCTTAATGAATTCCTTATCAAGAAGTCATAATATAACCTCATTATATCCTACATCGCCTGACACACTTGATTTTAATGAATCCATAAATTTTTTAGTGACTTAGATCAAAAGGGTTGTATGTTTTCAAGTTTGTTTGTATTTTTTTCAAAGATCTTTCAATATGTTTTCACAATGTGTTTTATAGTGCCCAACTGTAGTTGGATCCTCAAGAATAGATGATAATTTTTTATCTCTCTAAGTCAATCCTCTCAAACAAATTAGTAGAGGAAGAAGCCATGACTATAAAAAATGAAAGTAAAATTCAATTTAGAATACTTTTTTGAAACCGTAAAAATTTCACATAAATTTAAATACTCTGTTAATCCATAATAGGTAGGAATACTTTGTTAGGTTCCTAAAAATAGTAATTGTCATCTTAAATTTGTGAAATCAAGAATGGAAGTAGTTGGGGATTGAATTTGTAACCAATTTTTTAAATTTTTGGTTCTCGAACAGTGAAACTATCCTTGTGGATGTTAAAAGTTCTTCTTAGTTATAGGATTGAAATCTAAGGCGACTTAAAATTTCATGTGTGTATATATATTAACTTGAATCAATATTATTCTTTCTAGGTAATAAAGAATAGTTGGTAACTTAATTGCATTTATTTCAATGCAAAATGAACACTTTGTTCAACTATAATAGGCAAGAATGCTCTGCTAGATTCCTAAAAATAGTAATTTCCATCTTAATAAGCGCATTGAAATAATACCAAAACATACTCGTGATGCACAATGAATACCAAAATTTGTGAAGCTTTGATTGTTGAGTTGTGAAGCTTAATTACTTCATTTTAGCATGCAATTGGAACTTGCTGGAAAATATAGTAACCGACATCGGTTAAGGGCAAATTGGCATCGGTCAAGGGCAAGTAAGAACAACGATGACGGTTAGGAAGAAGAACCGACGTTGGTTACCTGTGTGATGAATTTTTAATTAACTCTCGGGAATTATATCTATTTTTAGCATTAAAATAGATTTATTAATTGTAATTGCATGGCTAAGTGCCCTAAGTCTATAAATGACTATATAAACATAAAATCTAGGGTTTAGAAGTAATTTTATGGATCATAATTACAAGATAATTGTGTGATAGAGAATTCTTGGTGAAAAGCAAAAGCTTGATAGAAAGAAAGTACTGAACATCTGAGAGGTGTGGAAGATTGTAAATCTTCATTGTTTATCTTGTCAAAGCTTTGGATAATAGATTGGCTTGTTTCTTGGTGGACGTAGCCCACACTGGGTGAACCACGTTAAATATGGTGTTGATTTATGTCTCTTGTTTTGTATATTTCTTCTAGTAGAATATCCACTTTTATTTGCATGTATGCTTAGATCGATATATTGTATCTGCATAATCGATGTGCTAACCCCAAAAACTGGTATTAGAGCTTTGTTTGAGGGTTTTGTGTGTTGATAGATTTACTCATAGAGGGTTTTCTGATTGAGTGGGAGCTACAGCAATGGTAGAAGAAAATAAATACAAGGTAGATAAGTTTGACGGCTGAAATTATCAATTATGGAAGATGTAGATTGAGGATTATCTGTATCAAAGAGATTTGTACTTACTGTTGGATGAGAATTCTAGACCTACGAAGATGATCAATCGATGAAGAATGTAAGATTCTTGATAGAAAGGCTTTGGGATCTATAAGATTGAGTCAAGCAACATCCGTGGATTCCAATATTATAGAAGTAAATTCTATGGTAGACTTAATGAAATCTTTTGCTAATTTATATGAAAAACTTAGTGCTTTAAATAAAGTTTATTTGATGAAGAAACTATTTAGTTCTAAGATGCATGAAGGTGAATCTTCCTCTAGCCATTTGAATGATTTTTGATATATTGTAAATCAGCTAAAATCGATTGCAATACCGTTTGATGATGAAGTAAAAGCACTTTTATTCTTATGTTCTTTGCACGATAGTTGGGACAACTTGGTAATGGCTGTTAGTAATACAACATCTGCTAATAATATTTTGAAGTTTGATGATGTGGTTAGTATAATCTTGAATGAAGAAATTCACGGTTGAGTACAAAGGAAACATTATCTGGAAATACTTTTAATGTAGAAAGCGGGGGTAGGCGAAAGGAGAGATCAAAGAGTAAGAGTAATGGGAAATAGAAGTCAATGGATAGTAGATCTAAATCCAGAAGTAAGGGAATTACTTGTTGGAAATGTGGAAAGAAAGGACATGCAAAGAAAGATTGTTGGTCAAAGGATAAAGAGAACCAACAACTAGATAAAGGTAAAGAAGTGAATCTTACTACATCAGAGGTAATGAAATATGCTCTTATTCTTTCTTTAGATAGTAGTATTGAATCATGGGTTTTTGATTCAGGAGCTTCTTTCCATACAACCCCTAATAAGGGTTATTTAAGAAATTATGTCTAGGAAAATTTTGGGCATGTTTATTTGGGTGATGATGAACCTTGTAGTATTACTGGTAAAGGGGAAGTTCATCTAAAATTACATAATGAAAATACATGGGTATTGAAAGATGTGAGGCATGTGCCAAGCCTCGTTAGAAATCTTATTTCTACAGGAAACTAGGTGAATATGGTTACATGGTTACTTTTACAAGAGACTCTTGGAAATTCACCAAGGCTGCTTTTGTTGTGGCAAGTGGTAAGAAGGTAGGAATGTTATATTTATCTACCTGTATTCTTGATTCATTTTCTACGCATTATCTACTTGATTTCAAATGCATGCATGTGGCATAACCGGTTAAGTCATACAAGTCAAAAAGGAATACAGATCTTAAAGGATAAGGGTAAGTTATTAGATTTGAAAGATTTAGATCTTGATTTTTGTGAGCATTTATCTTTGGAAAGAAAAAGAGAGTGAGATTTATCAAAGTTAGGGTAACTAAGGAGCGAGAAATTGGAGCTTGTACACTCGGATGTGTGGGGACCAAATAGAGGGTAGCTTCTCATGGAGGATCTTAGTATTATGTTACTTTCATTGGTTATGGATCTGGTGATTTCGGTTTCCATTTTTGGGATTTAGAGAATTCTAAAATTATTAGGAGTCATGATGTTGAATGGAATGAAAAGAGAATGTACAGGGATCAAATTTTGGTACCCAAGGATGAGAAAATTAAGAAGTTTATTGATGAAAATGAACTCTCGGGTTTTAAAGAAACACCTACAGAAATACACAGTAACCATGGTTGGTTAGGCCCAATCGACATTGGTCGAGGATGAACCGCCATAGCCCAGATATCAAAGGATCCAAACGGCACCGGTTAGTAAAAATGACATCGGTTAGAGGTGACCGATTTTGGTCATTGTAAGATTTGGATAGGAATTTCCAGGAGGCCCAGATTGAGTCTCTGGTACCCCAAACTCCTATGAGAAGGTCACAAAGGGTAAGTAAACTTCTAGAAATATTTACACCTTCTCTATTTTATTTATTATTGACTGATAGTGGTGAACCAAAGAGCTTTGAAGAAGCAATGTAGGATAAGACTCACGTTCAGTGGGAGCATGGCATGGATGAGGAGATGGACTCCTTGGAACAGAACCAGACTTGGGATTTGGTTAAGTTGCCAGCAAGTAAGAGAACATTACAGAACAAGTGGGTTTACAAGATTAAGGAAGAAGAGGGTGGATAGAAAAGGTACAAGGCAAGGCTTGTAGTAAAGGGATTTGCACAAAAAGTAGGTATTGACTTTGGTGAAATATTTTCTCCTATTGTTAAGATGACTTCTATTCATACTATATTGAGTTTAGTTGCAGTAGAAGATTTGCATTTAGAGAAACTAGATGTGAAGACAAATTTCCTTCATGGTGATTTGGATGAAGAGATTTATATGCAACAACCGCTTGGGTATGAAGTCAAGGGTAAGGAGAAATTAGTGTGCAGGTTGAAAAAGAGCCTATATGGGCTCAAACAAGCTCTAAGGTAATGGTACATGAGGTTTGATAGTTTTATGCATGAGCATGGTTGCTTGAGATGTGAATCTGACCATTGTGTTTATTTCAAGAAGCTTGAAAATGGGAGCTATATTATTTTGTTACTTGTATGTGGATGATATGCTTATTGCAGGATCTAGTATGCAGGACATTGGTGAACTTAAAAAAAGCTATCTCACATATTTTTTATGAAGGATTTAGGAGTTGTAAAAAGAATCCTTGGCATGAAAATACATAGAGACAAGAAAAACAAGAAGTTGTATTTGTCTCAGGAGGATTATATCTACAAGGTGTTAGAAATGTTCAACATACATAATGCAAAACTTGTTAGTACACCTATGGCTGGACACTTCAAATTGAGTAAAGATCAGTGTCCTTCATCACATGAGGAGGTCAAATACATGACATGAGTGCCATATGCTTCAGTAGTTGGAAGTCTCATGTATGCTATGGTTTTACAAGACTAGACATTACACAGGGTAGTGGGAGTTGTGAGTAGATATATGGCTAATCTAGGTAAAGAGCATTGGAAAGTAGTCCAATGGATACTCAAGTATTTGAAAGGGACATCTAGCATGCAATTATGCTATGGAGGTTTAGATATTTTATTATGTGGCTATGTTGATTTGGATATGGTGGAGATCTGGATGGTAGGAGGAGCACTATTGGATATATTTTCATAGTAGGTGGAATGACAGTTAGCTAGATTTTGAGATTGTAGAAGGTTGTGGCTTTGTCTACTACAGAGGCAGAGTATGTTATAGCTACAGAGGATAGCAAGGAGATGATATGGATGAGTAGGTTAATGGAAGAGTTGGGAAAGGAGCAAGGTGATTGTAAATTGTTTAGTGATAGTCAGTGCAATTCATTTGGCAAAGAACTCAGCGTTTCATTCAAGAATGAAACACATTCAGTTGAGGTATCACTTCATACGATAGGTATTGGAGGATGGACAATTGAATCTAGAAAAGATTCATATGAGCAAGAACCCTACGGATATGCTAACGAAGCCATTAACAAAGGATAAGTTGGAGCTACACTCCACTTATGTTGGTCTTCGAGTTTGAGATTTGAAGAGGAAGAAACAAAGCTAAGGAAGGATCCAAGAATGACACTGTATAGGTATGGTGCAATAATTAAACTCCAAGTGGGATATTGTTGAGTTGTGAAGCTTAATTACTTCATTTTAGCATGTAATTGGAACTTGCTGGAAAATACAGTAATCGACATTGGTTAAGGGTAGACCAACATCGGTCAGTCGGACCAAGACCGGTTAAGGGCAAGTAAAAACAATGACGGTTAGGCAGAACCAACGTCGGTTACCTGTGTGATGAAGTTTTAATTAACTCTCGGGAATTATATCTATTTTTAGCATTAAAATAGATTTATTAATTGTAATTGCATGGCTAAGTGCCCTAAGTCTATAAATGACTATATAAGCATAAAAGCTAGGGTTTAGAAGTAAGTGTATGGATCATAATTACAAGATAATTATGTGAGAGAGAATTCTTGGTGAAAAAGCAAAAGCTTGATAGAAAGAAAGTATTGAACATCTGAGAGGTGTGGAAGATTGTAAATATTCATTGTATATCTTGTCAAAGCTTTGGATAATAGATTGGATTGTTTCTTGGTGGACGTAGCCCACACTGGGTGAACCACATTAAATCTGGTGTTGATTTATGTCTCTTGTTTTGTATATTTCTTCTGGTAGAATATCCACTTTTATTTACATGTATGCTTAGATTTGATACTATTTCTGTACAACCGGTGTGCTAACCCCAACATGGTCATGATATAAGAGATTTAAGTAAAGGGGTAAGTACTACTTAGGTAGTTATGTTGCCAACATTTAATGAAAGAAACTATACCTAGGGTTTGATTTTTTTGTAGGATCTTGAGAAAATGATACTAGGGTTGCATAGGTAGTTATGTGGCCTAATTTTTACAAAAAAATGATTTTTCACATACCCGGTCAGTTGGCTTGTGCTAGTCTCATGGGTTGTGTGCTCTGTGGAGGATGTTGGTAAGCTTCGGGCTCATGCTTTATTGTTGACTATCTTCCCACGAAGGGAGTCGACGGAGGAAAAGTGTGATCCTCAACGTGTCGCTTCAAATATATAGGTTTGGGCTTATCCTGAAGGGGTGTTCACGCAAACACCCCTTTTGTGTGAACCCATTTCCTTGCCATACATGGTAATTCTATGCAATACTTGGCACTTCATCGAAGGGGTATTCACGCGAACCCCCTTAATTTCCCACCCCGCCCAACCTCCCCTTTTTTTTTTGAGACAATGTGTGGGACATAGTATAATTTTATGACCCACCTTCTAAATAGTTTCTAGGAATAATCTACAGAAGAAAAATTTCTTTCAACTTCTTCACCATTTTATTCCAATTTCGGATCTTTCCCTTTCATTACCTCTTTCTTTCATTTTGCAAGTGATCTCACTAGATCAATGCATGCTCGACCAACTTAGTACATGAAAACTTATCCTTCTTGTCCTATGAAAGGGTTTTACATTCAAAAACTTTTTCATGCGATTCAACTAGTCAATCAGCGCCTCTGGTCGTAACTCTCCACCATAATCAGGAACATTAATCTTGATGCCATCATTCTTTCCATATAAAGCTTAGATCAATCTCTCCTCAAATTGTCTCTCATTTAAGGTGTCTTCATCTCTCTCATTTTATTCTTCATTTCTTCCTTCATTCATTAACAAAGGTAATTCTTTAGTATCACTATCTAGAGTCTGCGTCCCCATTTGCATGTCTCCTTAAGGTGGGTAACTTCTACCGTAATCTCAACAACTTGTCTCTATAGCTCTTGCATATGCCTATTCATATGGAAACAACCTCCCCTCTCATGTATATTCATTATTATATAAAATAGAGGCAATAAATTACACAAAAAAATGCAATATATATTACCTTCACTGTTTTCGCAAGATCCAAATCTTGCTTTGATACTAATTGATGTGGATCCAAATGCAAGAGGTTGAAATACCTATAAAATACAAACAAACTATTTGAAAAATACCATAAGCTTCAAAATAGTTTTTTTCTCATTCCAGAATCCACACTAATATTTTACATCATTACAATCTTCCTTTTATTTCACATTAGTCTAAAAAACCTAAAATGCCAAAACCCTAAAATGCCAAAAATTAACTACTAGTAAAACACTTTGGATGGGTCCCAAATTTTGAGTGAAAAATATGTATTCATAAATGAAGCCTCATGCCAAATTTTGGCTTAATCTATAAATCATAACAAAAGCTATTAAAATTTCTAGACAAAACCAAAAAAATGTTCGGAGCCAATTTTAGACCACTAGACGAAGGAATCTGTTCCCAAAAATATATCGACACAAAATACAAAATTTTAAGAAATGTTTTTGATTACATATTACTAATCAACATCTACCATCTTGAAAAATTTCAAGACAATCCAAGATCATCAAAAGTTATGACTTTCACAATTTATGCTCCCAATGCGTCCAACTAGGATTTAGGATGCTTTTCAACACAAATGAGATTATTTCACCATATTAATTATTTGAATAAATATTAAAAAATGGTTAAATATTAACCTTAATGTAATTGGTAATAGGTCTTAAATGAATTCAAAATTTCTTTCTAGAGAAAAGACATATTAAGAAAATAATATTTGAGTGGAAAACATGATATATTTTCTTTTTATATATTAGGGTATAAATAAAAGGGGTAGATAAAATTGTAAAGGAAAAATGGATAAATAAGGTATATGGAAAAATAGGGGGTATTTTCATTCTAATAATATAATGGGAGGGGTATTAACAATTGAATAATTAGAGGTAAAAACTAACATTAACGGTATTCTTTAATACCTTTCGAATGAATGTGTTTTTTTATTATTGGCAAATAGTTTTTTGAAAGGGACTATACCCTTGTACAACAAGGCTCAGAAGCCAGAATAGAAATAATAAGCACAAAGAAAGGGATCAATATCCAGATATAACAATAAGGACCAACTGCAGAACATCGTCTGCAAAAAAGAAACAACAACCAACAACTTCAGCAGCAACTAAACAACTGCTGAACAACGAACACCCAACAATAGTACACCGACACCATTGGAAAGAAAGCATGCTTTGTAATCCGGCCACAAAAATGATAACCATGTACTCCGGCCAACACAAACAAAGAAAATCATCCAGACGGATAGCCCTCCTTAAGGGTGAATTTTTTTTTCTTCTTGCTAACCGTAACCCAACCTGAAGGAGTCTCCACTGTTGGAGGAGAAGTCAAAGGAGGGGTATTCTCCTTAGTCGCATTTGTCCCAACTGGGACAGCCACAACCTTAATCATATCCGTGTTGCCCTCAACAACTTGAGCATTATTCATGCTGCTAATAGTTTGATTTTCGGATAGAGGGGTTTCAAGGGTAGATTTGGATTCAGTCACTGTTTCTACTTTTGATTCAAGATCCCTTTTAGCATCAAAAATTAGGTGCTCTGGGAGTGCATCTTTCCACCAATTTCTCTTTTCATTTTGACGTTTTTCCATCTCACAAGCAGTAGAGGTGTGTCCTAAGCCAAAACATCTTCTACAGCGGAAAGGTAGACCTTCATAATCAAGAGTTTGTGACCAAGTTCTATTTTCCACTCTAAGATCTATAGTAGCAGGAAGATTTTTATCAGTGTCTAGTTCCACAAGGATCCGGGCATAGGTAGTATGGGTGCAATTAGTGGTTTGAGAATCTATAAAGAGTGTAATTCCCAAGGTGTTGCCAATGGTTGTCAGACAGTCATGACTCCAGAATTGGATAGGTAAGTGGGGCAGCCTGATCCAAACAGGTTTCCATGAGAAAGATTCCGTGTGCGGGTTAAAGGATGGGAACCAGGGTTTCATGACCAAATATTTAGATTGACAAGTCCAGAGTTTGGAAGCAATGTTTTCTTTATCAGCTATTGAAGAGAAAGTCACAATGAAAATTCCCTTAGCACACAGATGTAAGTCTATCTTACCAGTTAAAGTTGGAGTCCAATGTAGAGAGACCCATGCGTGAAGAGCAGGAAGGCTGGGCCACAGTCCCCCGAATCTACAAATCAAAGCATGCTCTTTGTAGTAGATCTCAGATGAAATAACATCTTCCCCAAATGTAATACACGGGGTAATGTCTGCAGGTTTCATGGAGGATTCCTTTCCCTTTAGAATGTCTTTGAAGGAGGATCCACGTTTATTCTCTCTAGCTAATGGTGGAATAACAGGAAAAGTACCCTGTTCCAGCCCCCCACAAGAAGAGCCTTTCAGCAAGGGTTTGAGAGGGCCATTGTCCGGCATATGCACAAGAGCATCCCCAACTGGAGTTTGAAAATGGTTTGTGCCGCCGTCCTCGGGGCCCCCGCATTTGTGAAGGCCAGATCGATCCACGAAATCGCACCTCCTTCATCCCTTTCAACTGTCCGATCCTTGCGATGCGGGCACTCAGCTTTGCGTGGATCCAAGGCGTTTTCAGTGATCTGTAGCTTGCCGCCGCCATTTTCATTGATCCAAGCTCGAGCCATTCCCCATTTAGGGTTCGTGGGGGGTCCGTCGGAGTGCGCGGATTTTAGGTGGGCACGCGTAGCAACCATTGCGGACAGAGGCGCACGCAGAGAGGCTCGCGCAGAGCGTGGGCGAAGCGCGCGCTGGGCAAATGGAGAAGGGCCGAGAGAAGGCGTGGGCGAGGGTGGAGAATATCAACAATTATACCATACTTTTATTCAAAGAAGCCCCGTGGATGAGAATAAGATATTTTAACCTATATAAGATTATAAAAGAGGTTAATAAATTGCCAAGAAGAAAATGGTGTGCACAAATACAACATCAACAACCTCGAAATTGCCTCCCCCACCCTTCGTAAGAGCAACTTTAGGAAAATATATGTACTAACAATCCGACCCCCCACAATGTCCATAGCCATTTCCATTATAATGCCTAGTATGATTTTTATTTGCAAACTTTTACACCTTGGTGTAAAATAGTTAAAACACCCTAGTGTAAGTATGATGTGAGTTCGTAATCATACGTAGCATGAATATAATGAATCTAACTCAAGAATACCATGAAAAAATGTGCTTTGTAATTTTAATTATGAATTGTTATAATTATGTATATAAATATGTCTTGAAATTTAATATGTCATAATTTGATTTTTTATTATTAATTTGAAAGGACGAGATCAAGCAAGTCATAAACCAAGGGGTGGAAAAAGGCAAGGAAAAAAAAAAGAGGATTATCACTCAACAAAACACAGGGCATGAGATTAAAATTAGGAAGAAGAATAAGAGAATGATTTCTTATAAGCTCAAAATTCCCTCATAACTCAACGTGCACTAGTATAATAGATAACATCAATGTATATATATGTTGACATCATTAGGAAGTTCACATATAGAGCTTATGAGGAGCATTCTCTAGGTGATATGGAAATTCCAATAAATTAATCAAATTGTATGATGCATAGTTTAAACATTTAAAATTATTTGGTACATGCGAAATGAGTAAAGATATTCCTATTGTGTATGAACCTTTTATCATTCGGCGGAAACAATATATGATACAACCATCTACTATTTGCAATATAGGTTTAAGTATGCTTGTTTTGACCCTTTTCATTATTGGATAATATTCCATGCAAGATCATGTTACAAATTTACCATTATACAAACCTGAATACTCACTCAAATATTGGAAAAAGGTTGATGAAATATAAGTATAGTGTGTCAAATTATGGAATAGTTCAAATACGAAAACACTCAAAGAGAAAATTGAGAAGGGAATATAATGAATATAATGTATTATCGCACATACATAGATGGGAATGCATATGCATATAAGAGTATTAATTGTTTCAACTTTCTAAATTGTATAAGTCAAAATAAACAAATTGTCAATTTATGGAGTCTAGGAATAACATCCATAATCTACATAAACTCGATACATATCTATCCGCATTTGATCCATATCTATAGAGATCTAGGGCTCAAGCGATGCCAAAGAAATTGTCTCATTATATAATAGTTAAACAATTAGTGATATTTGAGCATGGGAAGATTTTCTTATTTATTATAACTATAAGCTTCCTACTCCTACTTATTTAATGTAGAGGAAATGAGTACATGACATGATGTTTACAAGAAAAACAAATAGGAACATGATAGGGCTAGACATGTTTATAGAAGACAATATACTTACAAACCTTTTTGGTGAGACTTATGTAATGGATGGAAAGATAATTGTAATGTGAATTAGATGCATGAAAATTTAGAAGATCTTGATGAGAAAATTCTTGGAAACATGTCTGAGAATGTTTTATACATTGTGTGAAAATGTGAACCCAAAGTAGGAAACTTAATTCTTCAAATATGATTTCAAGTCTTCATATAATAATATTCTTTTTAGGTGAAAAATCATAATGCAATATGGGTGAAAGGTAAATATTTTTGGATTGAGAGAATTCACAAAAAAATACCTAGAATTGCAATGTAGCGATTCCATTTGACAAAACTAATCAAGAAACTGTAAGTGATAATAACACGGTTTAAGGGTGGTTGTGTTATGGTGTAAATATTCAAGAAATAATTAGTGTAGATTACAATGATAAGAATTCAATGATATTATTCAATGGTTTAACTCATTCAATGGAGCCAAACATAGATTGCATATATATATATATATATATATATATATATATATAAACACAATAATATTTCGTTATATATTATATTCATGTAATAAAGAGATATTTATATCAAAGATACTTTTATATAATAAGAATCACGTTTAACAAACTATTACTCATAATCCCTACCTTCCCTCAACTATTTCTATTATACATGAGTTTTATAACTCAAGACACTAAAAAAAATAAACTAGTGTAGTGCTAATATGTAGGATATTCTTAACATTTCGGGCCCTAAGTGAAAACATGGAGAAAACCTCAATCTCGTACCTACACCGGTGAATGATTAGGTGATTTTCATATGACAACCAAAAATCTTAATGATGGTTTTTCATATGGCTAACCAATAACTGAAAAGGTAATTTTATAAGTGGTTTACCATAAACCAAAAGATGAGGCTTTTACACATGGTTTACCAAAACCAAAAGTGGTGGTTTTACAAATGGTTTACCACAAATCAAAAATGATGGTTTTACAATTGGCTTACAAAAAAACAACATCATGATGTGCAATACTTTCATCAACTCTCATCAATATCTCACCTCGGGGATGACATAGGAAATTATACTCATAAAATATGAATGCTTTGAAAAAGGATACATAATGATAGAAAGAAAACAATGGACTAACATCACACCCAAAATTTATGAAAAGTTGGTCACGACATATTAATAATCAAGATCTAACACCTTAGAAAATTTTAAGATGATCTAAGGGTCAGATTAAAAGTTATGGTCTCCAAAAGTTATGTTCCCACATCACAAGGAACATCAAATCAACAATGAATATGGATATACATATCATTAGAGGAACAATCATTATGGTTATACCTGCCATCAATGTAGCAACAATTATGGAGCATGGAATCCAAGGAAAAATCACTATGACCATACATGGAAGTAGAGGAGGACCAAATATAGACATGGATGAAATTAGAGTAGTGTAAAATATTATGGAACCGAGTTTAGAGATGTATCACCCATTAATATCTCATATGGGTGGTTGGATGATCGATCATATCAACACGTGTGTATTGATTCAAAGAACAATCACTACATGGTTGCTTCTCATGTTTCAAGGATGAAATATGTCAAGGGGGAAGGGGACATGTTATATACATTTGAGATATGATATTATAATGTATATGGGTTGATGGAGATGCAGACATGTGGCACACATCCCCCTTATTTTCAACATCTAACATACAAATTAAGGAGAAAAATGGGTGCACTTAGTCAATAACTAGAACCATAACCTATACAAAATTGGCAAACCAATTTTGCACTTTGTATAAAATTGGTCATCCATTTTCGGACTATACAATACCGATCATTATATTGAACCCAAAAAAAAATTAGGGATGGAGAGATAAAACTAGAAGAGATAAATGAGATAGGGAAATGAGAGATAGAAGACAAAAAAATGAAGTGACAGAAAAATCCACAAACATGATAAGTTAGAAACAAATAATAGAAAAATGACACAAAGAACATGTGCGAACAAGAACCTAAATTGGGCTAGTAGTCAATCAACACAAATACATTAACAATAGAGCGATTATGTTGTTCCATAAAAGAATTAAGTGGTTTCAGCATTACAAATTATTGTTTCAAACCAAAAATCATGAAATATAAATGTAATTTGATTTAATTTAGATTTAGTATCATTGTAGATACAAAATCACGCACTTGGGTACATTTCTAGGTCCATAAACACATACTAGCATTCATATGATTCCTAAGAAATAAAACTAATAATTGACAACTGTCTTTGGCCTTTTATTTGTGTTTCTTCCTTTTTATTTGGCCTCATTTACCCTAGAACCAAGTCGGTATTTTACTTATTTCTCTTTATGACTATAGACACCAACGCTTTGTTAGGAAAAAAGCGCCCAGAGCCCATGTCCCCTCTAGGTGCCCCGGACCTTTTCCACCCTACTCGCTTCTTTTGAGTCTCTTTTATCTTTTTAGCACTTTTTCACTTATGGGTCGGCATTTCAAAGTGGTCAATTACAAAATTCAAACAAAGGAATCATATAAATACATAGTTATGTGACCAAAATAAGGGGCCAAACACTAAGCATATATAATATTATCACCTAAGATTGCACTCAAAAGGCACCTAAAGTACTTCAAAGAATATATTTATTCAATCAAGGGACAAGGGACTGTATTTTCTACATACACTGCATAGGAAGGGGAAGTTCATTTTGACATCCACACATTCTATTTACATTGCTACATCTAACTACAACCCGCTATCAAGTGCACTTGCACAAGGGCATCGTAGGGCACGATTCTCACACACACTCACTAGAACTACATGGAGTATGAGATGTAGTGCAATGCTCGGTTGTAAGTTCACTCTCGGGGTGATCTTCGGGCATACCCAACTCCCCATACTTTGCATCTTTTTTTGGATTTGATGTGGTTTTGGGGTTTTGCAGTGAATATTTATCTTGTGAGGTTACAGGTACCTTTACAAATAAATAACGATATATAGGTGATCAACAGAGAATATTTGTTACAATGATTGTATGACACAATAAAAATTATTTTTGACTATTTTCACGTCATGGGTGCCCGGTAGAGGTCTCTTGCACCTAGGCACCCCCCGTCTGCACTGTGGAAGTGCCCATGTCCGACCCTGTTTGTGGGTTTCATAATTTTCCCGAGAAATAACGACAATGTTCACTTTTTCTTCATAGTTCTCCTAGTCTAGAGCACTTCCGCATCCAACGTAAATAAGCTAAGTCATTCTTCTTATACCTCTTGATTAGGGTTTTGCACTTTCTTATTTGCTTGTGTCATATTGTACTTAGGAGATGTATATCATAGTTTACATTAGTTACTTTGCAATTAGGTTTTTACAAAAAGTCTATTTTTGTTAAATCAATCACCTATAAATTGATACAAAAAAAATTGATGAATAAATAAATGTCTAAATTAAAATAATGAATATCATTTTTTTGAAGAGACATATCCAACATGGGGTAGGAAATATTTATTTAAGCATGTAATGTACAATAAGATGCAACTAAAATATCCATTGTGTCCCTTGTTTACTCTATTATGAAGTAGCTTAAGGGAATGGATATAATCTTTTGTTGATTTAGTAATGTATAATATATGATAATTCAAAATTTATTTAAAAGGCCCTTTTATTTGTAGGGGTTGTGATCACATTGGTAAGGATTATGACATGTTTTAGGTGATCATATAAATCTAAGGAGATAGTTTGATGGAATAGATTACTTAATTACAAAAACTTAGAGCATTGTACTTCCTCAACAAATTATAATCCATTTTTAAAAAATGAATCCTTTATAATAACTCATGGTATAGCAACAATGAAGTTGAACAAAATAAACATAGTAATGCTATTTTCTTTATTATTCCATACGGGATGGTTTACATCTTTATAGGTTTTGTATCTCCGATATAATAGGGGCTATAACAACACATACAATATTGACGAGCTGCTAAAACAACCCATAAGATTTTAAAAGCTATTTTGTTACAACTTCACTAACCACTTAATAACCTAAGGATCACTAACACATATTTCCTAACATTCCCCCCTTAGTGTGAACATGGGGAAAACATATCTTTGTACTTGCACCTGCTTTCATGATTAGGTGATTTTTACTACAGGATGATCACAAACCCATCATATGGTTTTCAAATGGTTAACCACGAACCGAAAATGGCGTTTTTTACAACTAGAGTACCAAAAATAAAAACTTAAGGTTTTCAAATGGTTTATCTACAACGACATCCTGATGTGCCAAGTACTATTATCAGTCCTCATCAATATCTCACCGAAGGAATAACATAGGAAAATATGCTCACATATTACAAATAGAGTATTGGAAATGGAATATTTGATCATGTTCCCCATCAATGTGAATTTTTCACTTATTCAAATAGGAACACCGCAAATAGGAACATGGAAACTGAACTCGTGAAAATACAACGGAAAGCACACTGTCGTGCTAATCAGAACACACATGTCACCAAACCTTCATGCGCCCCAGTCATTTGCGATTGGTGAAAGGTCGCTGATTGACCTCCAACCTCTGGTTGCCTCCATCCTCCTTAGATGCTTCTTTCGGCTTGATATGGATTTGAGGCTTTGTGAATATTCAACCCCATAAAGTAGATGTTGCGTATAACAAAAATGCGTCCAATTTTTGAAAAGCGAAGTTTTTTTGACACTTTTGAGAGCACAAGACAACTATACCTAAACAATGACGAGACAATTTAGACTTTTGACAAGACACCAATGAAAATGACTTGAGATGTACATAATGGTGACACTTTTCTTTTAACGACTTTAATATTTAACAAAATGACTGTGAATTTTTTTAATAAAAAAATATTTTATGATAACTTTAACAAAACAAAAAAATACACTTAAAAATTGACTATTGACAACTGACACATTTACAATAGTGGAACAAGACTATTTTAGTTTTGACAATATGAGATAATCAATACATACCTATGACTCTCTAGAGACGACTATAGTGGATAATTACAACATGAACCTCAAAGACTCAACTTAGACACAAACTAAACAATTAATTTTTTGAGAACCTAAATAACATAAAATTAACAAAACATAACAAAAAATAAGTATAAAACACCCTTTTCCCCAAAACCATGGGATGAGTTTTGGTGGGCGGGTTTGGATGTAACAATAATCATGAAAGACCCCGATGGAGATTGCTACTCGTTGTTGGAAGTCTGAGATGTGGCAAAGAATTACATGTTTGCTAGGGCTAGGGCTGCTACGTATTGGGTATGGGTTTGACACCTCTTGCAGCGTGGACGCAAAGAAAAATGGTGAAGAGCTCACTGTCAAACTAGATGCGTTCTATCTTGAGACACGGTGCAGACGAGCTTGAGATGACGTTGAACTACACGTTAGATGTATTGTATCAGTCTGCAGATTTCAGGGATGTTTTATTATATCATACAGTCCACAAATCATCCAAGCATGCTTCCCTTCTATTACTTGATCAGATGTATGCAGACGAGCTCGAGTCAAGGGGGATCTACGGATATTTTGAGAGCACATTAATATGGCTAACTTCATAGAGGTATGACGTGCCACAAGGCTAAGCAGGTAGCAGGAAGATCTTTACAGACATAACATATTGGATTTAGTCTTTACGACCACAATGTTGAATGAATTCCCACGAACAGGTCTGATATAAGCTCCAAATCACTGCATGTACATATATTTGTAACAGGAACCCAAAAACACCTTGCAGTTGCGTCGTTAAAATGGATCCAAACAAGATATATTAAATTATCTAAAACTACAGAACACTGAAATCATATCAAATAATGAATGCCATGATTGAGGTAACAATCCCAACAAAAAGCCGCCCCTTGTTATTTCATTTCTCCATTGTAGGCCCAGGATATAGATCGCTCTGATACCAAATCACAGGACAACAACAATGGACATGAAAAGAATAAACATAGTAATGATATTTTCTATATTATTCCATATGGGATTGTTTACATTTTTATAATTATTCTATCTTCGATATAATAGGGGAGCTACAACAACACATACAATATAGAAGAGTTGTTAAAACAACTCGTAAGGCATTAAAAGCTATTCTCATTAAACCTCACTAACCACTTAATAACCCAAGGAGCATTAACACATATTTCCTAACAACAACTCACTTTATTTTTCAAAAGAAAACCTTTAATTAAGTTCTACATTACAAACATAATTCCCCACGGTGAATGAATCACTAAGCGTGGTTGATGAAGATTAAGCATAATATAAGCAATAGAATAAGGTTCAAGTCCATAAAAGGTGGTGTTAAACCGTAGGTGGCGTTTTTCGATATGGTGACCTCGGATTCCCTTGGGAGTGGTAAATCCTTGGATTCCCACTTACACCTCCAAATCCTCTTCCTCTTCCTCCTCTGTGCTGCCGCCACCTTTCCCTTTGCCTCTTCCCATTCTAAAACTATGCTTACTCACCATGGATTTTCTTGCATCCACCCCGATCATTATTTTCTCCCCTGTTTTGCAACAATCATGAATCCTCGACATAAAATACCAGCTTCCACTTGTATTCAACTCGATACTCTTCCCACCAAAGGTATATTAACGCTTTAGAACCATTGGCTCTACATGCTTCGTAATCGGATCTAGACATCACTTGAGCAATATCATCTTCCATGTTGACTACTGCATGCGAAGAATAAACAATCAAAATGTGATTTTGTATAACAATTTTTGAATATTTTTATTTCAAGAAATTTTTACCTCATATTTCGGATCCAAGTATTGAATCCATCTCTAAGATAACACCACGCTTTCCTAAAATCGAGGGGGATTAAGCTAGACTAGGCAATCGCCTAGGGCGTCAAAAGTCAAGATGCGCTTAAATTTAAAGATTTTTATTGTTTTTGGCTTTTATTAGAATTTAACATTAATTTTTTTAAGTTAATAGTAACTAACCCTTTTACCGATATTATTATAAAGTAACATAAATTTCACGCATACACATAAAAAGGTACTATAATATTTTTGCAAGTAAAAATAAATATGCATATTTTTAAGCTCATACGATATTGTTGGTATTTTTACCCATTCTCTAATGTAGTTCTAGATAATTCATGTGTGTAATTTTTCTTAGAAAAAGTTCAGTCGATAATTTTTAATGATATTTTTATTCCTTTTGTATACTTTGTATTGCTTGAGTCTATATGTTCCCTCCGAACTTAGGCACATATGTCATTAAACTATGTAATCCAAAGGTGTCCAATTGGACATTGCTCACTCCAAAAAAAAAAATTCTATAAATTAATGATTTATTATGATTTTTATAAAATAATGTAAGTTACAAGTATCTACTATTTATTTATTTGATGGGAAAAAATTATTAACTAAAATTGTAAGACGGGCGTCCACTTCAATTTTTGTCTAGGACGCTCCTAACCTTTGATTCAGCTCTGCCTAAAATGGATCCAGATTAGAAACTTATTGTAACAGATATATCCAGAAGACTATTATACAAATAAACATATTTAAAACCATTGATTTTTTTTTTTACTTACCCAGTGTGTCCCCAACAAGAAAGGTTGATCCATGACCCCTTTCTCTGTACAAACTCTGGTTCCCAGAGACTTCCCAACTTACAACATGATCATTCCCAAAACTCCTGTGGCTGTAATATTGCAAACAGAATCCCTGCAAATAAAAAGCAGTACTTGCTATCCATTAGAGGAGATGTTCATGAAGAAGATCTTTCTTTTGCTGCTCCATTATATACTTGTGATTAGTCTTTTACCTCACGCAAACCCTAACAGACCACGCCCAAAGAAAAGATCAGAATTAACGGCCCTCACTTACTCTAGAAATATTCGAACGAGTTAGTTCTGTAGGATCAAATTTGACGCTTGTTTATATATTCCTAGTATTCTTTGACCTTAAAATACTTGTTCTTTGAAATCATTCTCTATATACATATATATTTGAAACTCTTAAAATAAATAAAGATTCATTCTTTTCGGCGGGTACATACCCTCTAGAGGGCTGTTAATAGAAAAGTTCACGATTCTCCATTTTATTATTTATATTTTGGAGCAATCCAAGAAAGTTTACTCTTATACTCTTAAAGAGAAACATTTCTAACTTTATTCTTTGCTTTTGCCTCTTCCCATGCGTAAACTTCAACCATAAAGTATAAAATTCCTTCAATACCCAATATGGCGAAACTCTACTGACATGAATTTGGCCTTAAAAGTATACTAGAAACTCTACTTTGAATGTTTATATAAGTGATACTTAACCAAGTTGGGTGAATTTAATGACCTTCATTTGGAATCAATACACTTCCCAAATTTAGAGACTTCTTTTTCCCTTTATGTTGATGGAGCAAGTAGATTTATGTAATTTATCACACCATATCTTTATGTAAACAGTCTTCCCCTCTCCTATAATAATTTATGTTCTCTTTTCAAACACTACTTACTTAGTTTAGTATACTTTTAACCTTTGGTCCCTTTTTTCAATGTGTTACTATCTGTTTTGCTTATACTTTCCACGACAATTACATCAATAGTTTTAAGACCAACTTCATAAGTATTTACGAGACTATGATCTTGATGAGAGAGACAATAGGCTATCTCAAAGAAGTTCTACTCCTCTTAATGCCTTTCCTCACTCCATTCCAACTACTCGTGTTAGATTCTAGAATAGGCCCAAGATTACTACTACAAAACTTTCACCCATATTGTGTGCATACTTGTAATACATTGAAGCAATAAACACACATATGATCATGGTAGAATGACCACAAATATATTAAGCTCAGATATGCGGAGGGACAATAGTCCTCCTCACATGAAGAATATAATGTAAAATAACCATGTGTATCTACCTTCACCCAACCCATTCAACTTCTTCTATAGACAAGTAAAGAGGTTTAAACTAAGAAGTCATCACTATCATTAGGTAATCTTATCAAAATAGACAAAATTTATCTTGAGGATAACCACTAAATATATAGATAATAATATGCACACACATATACTAAATATCCATAAGGTGTATAATACAAATGCATCTTAAACTATACGAAAGTGGACGTCCTAATATACACTAACACCCCTTAAAATGTATATGTAAAAGGACAAGATGAAAAGTAGCTATCTTAACCTACATAAGTTAGAAAAGATGTTAACAAAGATGTCAAGAAGAAAACTAATTTCCATAGTCATTTCCATCATTACGCTTGGTATGATTTATATTGCAAAATTTTACACCTTCGGATAAAATAGTTAAAACACCCCTAGTGTAAGTGTGATGGGAGTTCATAATCATATGTACCATGAATATCTTGCATCTAACTCAAGAATACCTTGACAAAATGTGCTATGTAAATTTAATCATGAAATGTTATTTAACAATGTATATAACTATGTCTTGAAAGTTAAGTTATCCTAATTTTATATATTTTTTATTATTAATTTCAAATAATGGGATCAAGCAACTCATAAACCAAGGGGTGCAAAAGGAAAGAGAAAAATAAGAGGATTTTAACTCAACAAGACACAAGCCACGAGATTACAATTATGTAGAAGAATGAGAGGATGCTTTCTTATAAGCTCCAAATTTCCTTGAGCTCAACGTGTAACATTATATTATAATGTATATATGTGTTGACATAATTAGGAAGTTCTCGTAATATTTTATAATGGGATCAACTAAAGGGAAAAGGCCAAGGATAAAGTGAAATCAACATAAACAAAATGCTTAAAAGAATTACCAATACAAGAAGATAACTTCAAATTTTATAAAGTAGAGGATTAAAAGGAAATAAATAACTCGAGGGAGGGTAGAAAACAAGACACAGAGATAAGTAAATATGTAATGGAACTATGTACAATAATTTGTGTAGTCAATCCTTTAGAGGGTTAGACTACCGATGCTAACTAATGTTCCCAACTCTATATTGTTAGAATGATCCCTTATCTTGATAATCAAATTCTAAAAAATTATGGATTGTGAAAGTGTAGATTCGATAAGTCCATAGTAGTATCGAAAAGTAATCCCAAGTTGTATGCTAACTTAAATCATCAACACTAATAATATAGTCATGTAGACGACAAGTAGCTTTGGTAAGAATTTTGACCTCTTGTAATGAAGCACATTTTTGTTGTATAATTAGAGCTTTTAAGGTGCTTTTGCTTGAAAACATGCACAAAGTAATTTTAAGTATCTCTTAGTGTGTGAATAAATAGGTATTTCTATTTGAACTTGGATTTTTATAATCGAAGTTATATGATTCCCTATTGGTTGCACATTAGGTAATTCCTAAATTAGGTTTTGTATTGGTGGCTCATAAAGTGCCTTGAATAGAAGCAAATTTATTAACATGCACATATTTTATACATTGATGTACCACGAGATAAGAAAAATATAATTTGATTTAGCATTGGGATTCCAAGTAGTATGTCATATCTCCCATTGTTTCAAGGAATATAAGCAACCGAGTGAGTATGTACTTAGATCCTACAATCATGGATAATGCATTACCTCTAAGTGGAATCCAATTTTTACCATCATAACTTGAAACAATAGTCATTATTCCAAGTAGATATTCATGAACATATCCATGAGTAAATTATATAATTTGGACCATTTTTGGTTGCTATCTTAAGTCATAATTTAGTCAATTTAAAGTTGTATGTGTAAAAGTTTGCATCCTAAAGTCGTAACTTTTATTTGACTTTACATGACGATGTTAGGGTTATTTTAGGGTATTCCAACATTAGGGTGACATTTTTGGGGATGTTAGAATGATGTTGTAAGTGTCTTATTTGTTAACTTTAAGTCTCATCTTAAAGCGGTGATGTATCCATGAAAGTGTATCCACAAATATAGAGGCATTAAATCACTTTTATGGTTTATGTGATTTAATACTACTTTGGATTCAGATGTAGCAATTACAAAAGATGGGAGTATTAAATCACCTGTCATGGTCTATATTTGAATCTACACTATAAAATTTGGACCAGTTTAAGTTTCAATCTTATATATCACAATTTAGTCACTTTAAAGTTCCATGTGTAAAATTTTGCATCCTAAAGTCACAACTTTTATCGACTTTACATGGGGATGTTATGGTTTTTTTAGGGTATGCCAACATTCAGTGACACAATCATGGACATTAGAATGATGTTGTAGGTTTATTATTTTTGATTTTAATATTCATAGTAAAAGGGTGGTTTGGTGTCTTTAAATGCATATTTGCTCCCAATTTTAACTCCAGTCAAATTGTGTGACTTAAAGGCATATTTATTAAAGTCACAAATTAAGTTAGAGACATTGCTAGAATTGTGTATTAATATGTAAAAGTGTCATTTGGAGTAAAATTGCATGTTTTGGAGGAAAGGAAACATATTGTGGTTAAATAACAAAATGAGGTAGGCACATTGTGTTGGATTGAGAAAACTATGGCCACATATTTTTTTAATTTAAAAAACTAGGGCTTGCATATTATGTTTCATTTAGAAAACTAGTTGATGTAGAATTTGTTCAATTGAGAACAAGGCCATACTTATTTCAATTGAATCAAAGTCTTGTTGCAATACATAGAGGGTGAATCGATTTTTTCGTATTCTATGGAAGGTTGCATACAACATTTCCAAGTACATATTTTCACCTCCCTAATACTTCGTACATATTTTATATTATTGATTGTTACATCGGATAAAAACTGCTTTTAAGATAAAAATAAAACATAAATGTATGATTATGCAAATTGGTAAATGTTAATAACATTTTAAAAACAAATATGGTAAGTGATTCGGATGACAATTTATATTCTACATATCCTTTACAAAATGATGAATCAGATTCATCTCTATATGCTCACTCAAGTTCTTCTATAGATAGACCTCATGTGACTTATAATAGTAGTGGTTCTCTACCCCATCACATATGTTTGAGTTTTAAAAATGATGCAATATATTTTATTTTATTTAATTATATATAAAATATGTGTTTAGATTCTTATTTGGAAAATAATTTTCATATTTAAGGACAATGAAGTTATACCACTACATAGCGAGAGGAAAACGTTGAACAGGGAAGAGGCCACAATTTTGGTGAGATTAGTTCAATTTTTGAGGCATATATCAATAGAGCTATTCCTTTTAACTCTTCATCCATACCCTCTATTATAATGTGTAGTTATTTAGTAGATGTACTAGAAAAATCACCATGTCATTTTTATAACGAGACCCCTAATGTAGAAAATAAAGTACAAAATGGTCAACGATATAATTCAAGATTCAATTATATTCATTAAATTTATATGGTACCATATAGAGCTTGTGAGGAGGATTCTCTATGTAATGCCCACTTCAAACTACCACTTGAGACCAAGAAACAAACTAGGATTAGCTAGGAAAAATTATGGAATAATTTTTTTATTAAGAGTGTTTGCAAAGAGGGTTACAAGATCACAGTTAGCACAAACCAGATTTAGATTAACAATCAAGACTGACTTGCAACAAGTACTTCTAACAACCATTAACAACAAGGCCCAAGGTCAAAACAAGAGGTTAAATTCATCACTTAGGTTAGGAGAGTGAAATCTCACTCATCTTTGCCCTAACAGCTTACAGGGTTCAACTTGATTTTTCACACACTTAGAGTCATAAAACTTTCCTAAATCATGCCCATTGGATAGGAAATTCTCTCACCTTTCCAACCATATAAAGAATTCCTCCTAACTCCTTATAAATCTCAAGTTATGGCCCGACAGAGTTTTGGGAGAAATTTTCCCTTGGGAGTCCACGGGCTTAGGGAGAAAATTTTTCCCTTGAGCGGGTCGGCGGAGTGGGGAGGAAAATTGAGAATTTTCCCTCCTTGAGTGCAAGAGCGCAAAACGCCTCCACGCACCCGGGTCCGACAGAAAGACACGTGTCACTTCCCGATTAGCGCGGGGAAATGCGAGCGATGGAGCACTTTAGGTTTTGGATATTTTAGGCCAAAGCCCAAGGGTGGAAATGGACGCGTGCCTCTGCCAAGGAGAAACCCATGCCACGTGTCAAGCGCCTATTGGTTGTGGGGTCACGGACCAATGGGGAAAAAGGGGAAATTGAGATTTTATGAGTTAAAATCTCAAAGGAGAAAGATCTCCGTGCTCCCACCAATGTCCAATTTGCCATGTGTCAAAGACGTGATTGACAAGGGCCCGACCCCGGCAGGTCGTGGGGAAAAAATGGGAATTTTTCCAAAGTCAAAACCAAATTTCCCGAAGGAAAATTTGCCTTCATACCTCCGACCTTGCTAATAACACCATGTGGCATCCCGTGATTGGATGCGGGTTGGCGGATCGATTTAAGGTTTTGTGCCAAAAGAGTTTTAAAGTCAAAAGACTTGCATGGGCCCATGCGTCTACTAGGACATGTGTCAGCGCCTCATTCACTACGGAGGTGTGGGGCCGCGGAGGAAAAAGTGAAATTTTCCCAAAGGAGTTAAATGGTTAAGTTTTCAATTTTATTTCACGTGCTGACCAAGCCACGTGTCGAAGACGTGATTGGGCTGCGGGCATGGGGTCATAGGGACAAATGGGAAAATTTTCCCAAAGTCAAATTTTTAAAAGTTAAGTTTTCAAAGTGAGTCCACCCTCCGAAGTGCCACGTGGAAACATCTGATTGGTTGTGAGGGTTGTGGGGCTGCGGAATTTTGGGAATTTTTCCCAAAGGTTAAAATTTGATTTTAAATAATTAGATTAATTTTTTTGGATGGCCATTTGAACTAAAACTTCAAATGACCATAACTTTTGATGGAAAAGTCATTTTGGGAAAACAAGGACTTTTTGAAATCTCTCGAGTCCTATTTGCACGAGATATCATAAATTTTGTATTTTGATGAAGTTTCAAAGGTCAATTTTAAGAAATCGATCTGTAAGCTTTACAACATAAAACTGACAATTTTCCAACTTGTAAGTTTTTGATCAAATTTTGGTTTTCTCCATCTCAACATGTCAATTGGACATGGAGACTTGTTTTTGGTTAAATTTCAGAGAGGTCTCAAGGTCCAATTTAGTTGATAGAGTTGCAAATTATATTTTTCCATCCTTTGCCAGGAAAATGGTTATGCAAGTTTGAAATTGGATTTTGTAAAGTTCTAGAAGGGTCTTTATTAAGTGTTAAGATCAATTTTAGTCCCTTAGGGAATACTATATCCAAATTATAGTGTCTCATTCCTTATTCAAGGTTGTAAATTTGATATGTACATTTATTTGATAACTTAATTGTGCATTTAAAGATGAACCAGAGATCTCTCACTAATGAGTTTGCAAATTAATTTGCAACTTTCAAATATGGAAAGCATGTCAAATTCCTATCTCAGGAATTCAATTGATTCAACAAACACTTACATTCAATATGCAAAGTTGATTTCCAATTTTTAAAACTCACTTCAAAAGATCAAAAGATGTCATTTCTTTCCTACGTGTTCTTCTTCCCAAAATAGAAATTACAAACACAACAACAATTAAATTGCAATACAACAATGCAAGTTGAGAAAGGGATGTAATTCATTATTGATTTCCAACAATAACTTAACAACTTATTTCTTTCTTTTGAATTTCAATACGTAATTTACAAACTGTATGACATTCTTTTCCAAAACAGAGAATGGAATAATAACTCTTTACATTTTCCAATGAATCTCAATCTTTCCTTTCCAATGCAAAGTGTCTTCTCATTACAAACAATAATACAATCATCCACTTCAAAGTGGGAAGGTTACAATAATTTTGCTCAAAGGAAGGGACTGTCAAACTGTATTTTCTTCAAGCTCCAAAACAACAACATGTTGATTTCTTCATCTTTTCATCTTGATCACAACAAGGAAGGGGAAAGGCAACGCTCTCCACCCAACCAAGACATCCAATGGAAAAGGAGAAGCCATATTTCCCCATTGGCCCTCGAGCCCCAACCATATTGAAATAAAGAATGCAACTCAACACATGGAAACAAGGCTTCTTCCACATCAAACAAGCATTCATCATATTGCATACAAACAATAAAAATACATAGTCCAACAAGACAATAGTTCCCAATTGCATTTGATATCATACATACAACACATAGGCTTGATCAAGCAAGCCAACAAGAGCAAGAACTATGGGAACTCCTTATGTCTCATAAATTGGAATTGGGCATCCACCAAAATGCATACCATCAATAAACATATCAAATCCCATAAACCTTATATCTCCCAACCCCTCCTTATCCCCCTAAGTTTCTCCCTTATGCCCCCAAGAGTAAGAAATGCAAGCAATTTCTTTTCCTAGGTGGATCCCAATCCAAAACTCCCTCCACAATAGAATAAGTGCCATTGGAAATCCCTTATGCCCCCATAAAAACCCCATAGTCTTCTCCTACACCTTGCCCTAAGCATTCTACCCAACCAGCCATGAATACACAACACATTCACCATTTCATTCATGCAAGAAAAAGGAAAAACAACATATTAAAAAGGCAAGATCCTACCTCTCCATAATGGAGATTGTTTCCAAAACAACAAGCTCCTTCAATGCTCAAAAATGCAGTCAAAACAACAAGCTCTGTAATGACTAAAATGCAGTCTAAGAATAGCAACACCAAGCATGCAAATCAATTTCCAAACTCTCCCCACAAGCAGGACCCCAACAACAATAAAATTTGACACCAAATTGTATTTTCTTCAAGCTCCAAATACGGAAAACACTCAAAGAGAAAATTGAGAAGGGAAAATAATGAATATAATTTATTATTGCACATACATAGATGGGAATGCATATGCATATAAGAGTATTAATTGTTTATACTTTCTAAATTGTATAAGTAAAAATAAACAAATTGTCAATTTATGGAGTTTAGGAATAACATCCTAATCTACATAAACTCGATAGATATCTATCCCCATCCGATCCATATCTATAGAGATCCTGGGATCTCAAGCGATGCCAAATAAATTGTCTCATTATATAATAGTTAAACAATTAGTGATATTTGAGCATGGGAAGATTTTCTTATTTATTATAACTATAAGCTTCCCACTCCTACTTATTTAATGTAGAGGAAATGAGTACGTGACATGATGTTTACAAGAAAAACAAAGAGGAACATGATAGGGCTAGACATGTTTATAGAAGACAATATCCTTACAAACCTTTTTGGTGAGACTTATGTAATGGATGGAAAATAATTGTAATGTGAATTAGATGCATGAAAATTTAGAATATCTTGATGAAAAATTCCTGAAACATGTCCGAGGATGTTTTAAACATTGTGTGAAGATGTGAACCCCAAGTAGGAAACTTAATTCTTCAAATATGATTTCAAGTTTTCTTATAATAATATTCTTTTTTAGGTGAAAAATCATAATGCAATATGGGTGAATGGTAAATATTTTTGGATTGAGAGAATTGACAAAAAAAAGACCTAGAATTGCAAATGTAGCGATTCCATTTGACAAAACTAATCAAGAAAGTGTAAGTGATAATAACACGCTTTAAGGGTGGTTGTATTATGGTGTAAATATTCAAGAAATAATTAGTGTAGACTACAATGATAAGAATTCAATGATATTATTCAATGGTTTAACTCATTCAATGGAGCCAAACATAGATTTCATATATATATATTTTAAACACAATAATATTTCGTTATATATTATATTCATGTAATAAAGAGATATTTATATCAAAGATACTACTATATAATAAGAATCACGTTTAACAAACTATTACTCATAATCCCTACATTCCCTCAACTATTTCTATTATACATGAGTTTTTATAACTCAAGACACTAAAAATAAACTAGTGTAGAGCTAATATGTAGGATATTCTTAACATTCCGGCCCTAAGTGAAAACATGGAGAAAACCTCAATCTCCTACCTACACCAATGCATGATTAGGTGATTTTCAGATGACAACCAAAACTCTTAACGATGGTTTTTCATATGGCTAACCAATAACTGAAAAGGTAATTTTACAAGTGGTTTACCATAAACCAAAAGATGAGGCTTTTACACATGGTTTACCAAAACCAAAAGTGGTCGTTTTTCAAAAGGTTTACCACAAACCAAAAATGAAGGTTTTACAATTGGCTTACCAAAAACAACATCAGGATGTGCAATAATTTCATCAAATGTCATCAATATCTCACCTCAGGGGATGACATAGGAAATTATACTCATAAAATATGAATGTTGAAAATGGATACATAATGATAGAAAGAAAACAATGGACTAACATCACACCCAAAATTTATGAAAAGGTTGGTCACGACATATCAATAATCAAGATCTAACACCTCGTAAAATTTTAAGATGATCCAACGGTAGGATTAAAAGTTATGGTCTCCAAAATTCATGTTCCCACATCACAAGGAACATCAAATCAACAATGAATATGAATATACATATCATTAGAGGAACAATCATTATGGTTATGCCTTCCATTAATGTAGCAACAATTATGGAGCATGGAATCCAAGGAAAAATCACTATGACCATACATGGAAGTAGAGGAGGACCAAATATAGACATGGATGAAATTAGAGTAGTGCAAAATATTATGGAACCAAGTTTAGAGATGTGTTGCCCATTAATATCTCATATGGGTGGTTGGATGATCGATCATATCAACACGTGTGTATTGATTCAAAGAACAATCACTACATGGTTGCTTCTCATGTTTCAAGGATGAAATATGTCAAGGGGGAAAGGGGACATGTTATATACATTTGAGATATGATATTATAATGTATATGGGTTGATGGAGATGTTTGACATGTGGCACACATCCTCCTTAGTTTCAACATCCAACATAAAAATTAAGGAGAAAAATGGGTGCACTTTAGTCAATAACTAGAACCATAACCTATACAAAATTGGCTAACCAATTTTGCACTCAGTATAAAATTGGTCATCCATTTTCACACTTTACAATACCGATAATTATATTGAACCCAAAAAATTTAATTATCAAGTAAAACTAGAAGAGATGAAACTAGAAGAGATAAATGAGATAGGGAAATGAGAGATAGAGACGAAAAAATAAAGTGACAGAAAAATCCACAAACATGATAAGTTAGAAACAAATAATAGAAAAATGACACAAAGAACATGTGCGAACAAGATCCTAAATTAGGTTAGTAGTCAATCAACACAAATACATTAACAATAGAGCAATTACATTGTTCCATAAAATAATTAAGTGGTTTCAGTTACAAATTATTGTTTCAAACCAAAAATCACGAAATATAATTGTAATTTGATTTAATTTAGATTTAGTATCATTGTAGACACAAAATCATGCACTTGGGTACATTTCTAGGTCCATAAACACATACTAGCATTCATATGATTCCTAAGAAATAAAACTAATAATTGACAACTGTCTTTGGCCTTTTATTTGTGTTTCTTCCTTTCTATTTGGCCTCATTCACCCTAGAACCAAGTCGGTATTTTACTTATTTCTCTTTATGAATCTAGACACCAACGCTTTGTTAGGACAAAAGCACCCAGAGCCCATGTCCCCTCTAGGTTCCCCCTGGACCTTTTCCACCTTACTCGCTTCTTTTGAGTCTCTTTTATCTTTTTGGCAGTTTTTTCACTTATGGGTAGGCCTTTCAATTGTCAATTACAAAATTCAAACAAAGGAATCATATAAATACATAGTTATGTGACCAAAATAAAGGGCCAAACACTAAGCATATAATATTATCACCTAAGATTGCACTCAAAAGGCACCTAAAGCACTTCAAAGAATATATTTATTCAATAAAGGGACAAGGGACTGTATTTTCTACATACACTTTGCATATGAAGGGGAAGTTCATTTTGACATCCACACATTCTATTTACATTGCTACATCTAACTACAACCCTCTATCAAGTGCACTTGCACAAGGGCGTCGTAGGGCACGATTCTCACACACACTCACTAGAGCTACATGGAGTATGAGATATAGTGCAATGCTCAGTTGTAAGTTAACTCTTGGGGTGACCTTTAGGGCACCCAAATCCCCATACCGTATCTTTTTTTGGATTTGATGTGGTTTTGGGGGTTTTGCAGGTGAATATTTGTCTTGCGAGTTACAGTACCTTGACAATTAAATAACGACATATAGGTGATCAACAGAGAATATTTGTGACACTTGTATTACACAATAAAAATTATTTTATAACTATTTTCACAGTCATGGGTGCCCAATAGAGGTCTCTAGCACCCAGTGCCCTTGTCCAGCCATGGGTGCCCATGTCCAGCCCTGTTCGTGGGTTTCATAATTTTTCCTGAGAAATAACGACAATGTTCACTTTTTCTTCAGCGCTTCTCCTAGTCCAGAGCACTTCCAAATCGACGTAAATAAGCTAAGTCATTCTTCTTATACCTCTTGATTAGGGTTTTGTACTTTCTTATTTGCTTGTGTCATATTGTACTTAGCAGTTGTATATCATAGTTTACATTAGTTACTCTGCAATTAGGTTTTTACAAAAAGTCTATTTTTGTTAAATCAATCACCTATAAATTGATGAATAAATAAATGTCTAAATTAAAGTAATGAATATCATTTTTTTGAAGAGACATATCCAACATGGGGTAGGAAATATTTATTTAAGCATGTAATACACAAAAAGATGCAACTAAAATATCCATTATGTGTCCTTTGTTTACTCTATTATGAAGTAGCTTAAGGAATGGATATAATCTTTTGTTGATTTAGTAATGTATAATATATGATAATTCAAAATTTATTTAAAAGGCCCTTTTATTTGTAGGGGTTGTGATCACATTGGTAAGGATTATGACATGTTTTAGGTGATCATATAAATCTAAGGAGATAGTTTGATGGAATAGATTACTTACAAAAACGTAGAGCATTGTACTTACTCAACAAATTATAATCCATTTTTTAAACATAAATCCTTTATAATAACTCATGGTACAGCAACAACGAAGTTGAACAAAATAAACATAGTAATGCTATTTTCTTTATTATTCCATACGCGATGGTTTACATCTTTATAGGTTTTGTATCTCCGCTATTATAGGGGGCTACAACAACACATACAATATAGACGAGTTGTTAAAACAACTCGTAAGATATTAAAAGCTATTTTTTACGACCTCACTAACCAGCTTAATAAGCTAAGGATCACTAACACGTATTTCCTACCACTCCCCCCCTTAGTGCGAACATGGGGAAAACATATCTTTGTACTTGCACATGCTTTCATGATTAGGTGATTTTTACTACAGATGATCACAAACCCATTGTATGGTTTTCAAATGGTTAACCACAAACAGAAAATGGTGATTTTACCACTTTGGAGTACCAAAAATAAAAAAATTATGGTTTTCAAATGGTTTATCTACAACCACATCATGATGTGCCAAGTACTATTATCACCCTCATCAATATCTCACCGCAAGGAATAAAATAGGAAAATATGCTCACATATTACAAATAGAGTATTGGAAATGGAACATTGGATCATGTTCCCCCTCAATGTGAATTTTTCACTTATTCAAATAGGAACATTGCAAATAGGAACACGAAACCTGAACCGTGAAAAATACAATGCGAAAGCACACTGTGCAAACCGTAAACACACATGTTACCAAACCTTCATGCGCCCACGTCATTTCATGACGGTGAAAGGTTGTTGATTGACCTCCATCCTCCGGTTAGATGCTGCTAACTCACTTGATATGGATTTGAGGCTTTGTGAAATATTCAAACCCATAAAGTAGACGCCGCGTATAAGCAAAAATGCATCCAATTATTGAAAAGTGAAGTTTTTTTTTCGACACTTTGATAGCACAAGACGACTATACCTAAACAATGATGAGACAATTTGGAATTTTTGACAAGACAAAGCATTGAAAATGACTTGAGATGTACATAATGGTGACACTTTTCTTTTAACGACTTCCATATTTAACAAAACAACTATGAAAATTTTAATAATTTTTTTTTATGATAACTTTATCAAAACAAAAAAATACTCTTGAAAATTGACTATTGACAAAACACACATTTACAATAGTGGAGCAAGACTAATTTAATTTTGACAATATGAAATAATCAATACATACCTATGACTCTCTAGAGGTGACTATAGCAGATAATTGCAACATGAATCCCAAAGACTCAACTTGGACACGTACTCAACAATTAAATTTTTTAGAACCTAAATAACATAAACTTAATAAACATAACAAATAATAAGTATAAAAACTTTTTTTTTCCGAAACCACGGGCTAAGTTTTCGTTAGATATAAGCTCCAAAACACCACATGCACATATATTTGTAACAGGAACCCAAAAACACCTTGCGATTACGTTGTTAAAAAGGATCCAAACAAGATATATTAAATTATCTAAAACTATAGAACACTGAAATCATATCAAATAATGAATGCCATGATTGAGGTAACAATCCCAACAAAAAGCTACCCCTTGTTATTTCATTTCTCTATTGTAGGCCCGTGGATATAGATCTCTCCGATACCTAGTACAACAACAACGAGGATGAAAAGAATAAACATAGTAATGATATTTTCTATATTATTCCATATGGGATTGATTACATTTTTATAGTTATTCTATTTCGATATAATAGGGGAGCTACAACAACACATACAATATAGAAGAGTTGTTAAAACAACTCGTAAGACATTAAAATATATTCTGTTACAACCTCACTAACCACTTAATAACCCAAGGAACATTAACACATATTTCCTAACAATAACTCACTTTATTTTTCAAAAGAAAACCTTTAATTAAGTTCTACATTACAAACATAATTCCCCACAAGTGAATGAATCACTAAGTGTGGTTGATGAATATTAACCATAATATAAGCAATAGAATAAGGTTAAAGTCCATAAAAGGTGGTGTTAAAATGTAGGTGGCGTTCTTTCTGATATGGTGACCTCGGATTCCCTTGGGAGTGGTAAATCCCCCTGCATTCCCACTTGCACCTCCAAATCCTCTTCCTCTTCCTCCTCTGCCGCGCGCCTGCCTTTCCCCTCTACCTCTTCCCATTCTAAAACTATGCTTACTCGCCATGGATTTTCTTGCATCCACGCTAATCATTATTTTCTCCCCTGTTTTGCAACAATCATGAATCCTCGACATAAAATACCAACTTCCACTTGTATTCAACTCGATACTCTTCCCACCAGTGTATATTAACATTTTAGAACCATTGGCTCTACATGCTTCATAATCAGATCTAGACATCACTTGAGCAATATCATCTTCCATGTTGAATACCGTACGCGAAGAATAAACAATCAAAAATGTGATTTTGTATAATAATTTTCTGAATATTTTTATTTCAAGAAATTTTTACCTCATATTTCGGATCCAAGTATTGAATCCATCTCTAAGATAACACCACGCTTCCCCTAAAATCAAGGGGGATTAAGCCCTAGGTAGACTAGGCAATTGCCTAGGGTGTCAACAGTCAGGATGCGCTTAAATTTAAATATTTTTATTGTTTTTGGCTTTTATTAGAATTTAACATTAATTTTTTTAAGTTAATAGTAACTAACCGTTTTACCGATATTATTATAAAGTAACATAAAACTCACGCATACACATAAAAAGGTACTATAATATTTTTGCAAGTAAAATAAATATGCATATTTTTAATCTCATACGATATTGTTGGTATTATTACCCATTCTCTAATGTAGCTCTAGATAATTCAGGTGTGTAATTTTTCTTAGAAAAAGTTCATGTATTTTTATAATGTCATTGGATACTTGAAAGAAAAAATTCCTAGCTACCTAAGCATTTTTATTTTTTACAAAAATGGTCCCATCACCTCTTGGTATTGGTAAATAAGATGAGTAATCGACCTTGTCTAATAAATTATATTTATTGCATTATGAGCACCACCTATGATTAATTCTCTCCATCCTGATTATTACTTGTCCTTCTTTGATAATTTTTCAGGATATTTTTATTCTTTTTAATCCCTTTTGTATACTTTGTATTGCTGAATCCATATGTTCCCTCCGGAACTTCGGCACATATGTCATTAAACTATGTAATCCAGTGTCCAATTGGGCATTGCTCAATCCAAAAAAATAAATCTATAAATTAATGATTTATTATGATTTTTATAAAATAATGTAAGTTACAAGTATCTTCTATTTATTTATTTGATGGGAAAAAATTATTAACTAAAATTGTAAGAAGGGCGTCGACTTCAATTTTTGTCTAGGACGCTCCTAACCTTTGATTCAGCTCTGCCTAAAATGAATCCAGATTAGAAACTTCTTGAAACAGATATACCCAGAAGACTATTATACAAATAAACATATTTAAAACCATTGATCTTTGTTTTTACTTACCCAGTGTGTCCCCAACAAGAAAGGTAGATCCATGACCCCATTCTCTGTACAAACTCTGGTTTCCAGAGACTTCCCAACTTACAACGTGATCATTCCCCAAAACTCCCTGTGGCTGTAATATTGCAAACAGAATGCCTGCAAATAAAAAGCAGTACTTGCCATCCATTAGAGGAGATGTTCATGAAGATGATCTTTCTTTTGCTGCTCCATTATATACTTGTGATTAGTCTTTTACCTCACGCAAACCCTAACAGACCACGCCCAAAGAAAAGATCGAATTAACGGCCCTCACTTACTCTAGAAATATTCGAACGAGTTAGTTCTGTAGGATCAAATTTGACGCTTGTTTATATATTCCTAGTATTCTTTGACCTTAAAATACTTGTTCTTTGAAATCATTCTCTATATACATATATATTTGAAACTCTTAAAATAAATAAAGATTCATTCTTTTCGGCGGGTACATACCCTCTAGAGGGCTGTTAATAGAAAAGTTCACGATTCTCCATTTTATTATTTATATTTTGGAGCAATCCAAGAAAGTTTACTCTTATACTCTTAAAGAGAAAGATTTCTATCTTTATTCTTTGCTTTTGCCTCTTCCCATGCGTAAACTTCAACCATAAAGTATAAAATTCCTTCAATACCCAATATGGCGAAACTCTACTGACATGAATTTGGCCTTAAAAGTATACTAGAAACTCTACTTTGAATGTTTATATAAGTGATACTTAACCAAGTTGGGTGAATTTAATGACCTTCATTTGAAATCAATACACTTCCCAAATTTAGAGACTTCTTTTTCCCTTTATGTTGATGGAGCAAGTAGATTTATGTAATTTATCACACCATATCTTTATGTAAACAGTCTTCCCCTCTCCTATAATAATTTATGTTCTCTTTTCAAACACTACTTACTTAGTTTAGTATACTTTTAACCTTTGGTCCCTTTTTTCAATGTGTTACTATTTGTTTTTCTTATACTTTCCACGACAATTACATCAATAGTTTTAAGACCAACTTCATAAGTATTTACGAGACTATGATCTTGATGAGAGAGACAATAGGCTATCTCAAAGAAGTTCTACTCCTCTTAATGCCTTTCCTCACTCCATTCCAACTACTCGTGTTAGATTCTAGAATAGGCCCAAGATTACTACTACAAAACTTTCACCCATATTGTGTGCATACTTGTAATACATTGAAGCAATAAACACACATATGATCATGGTAGAATGACCACAAATATATTAAGCTCGATATGCAGGAGGGCCAATAGTCCTCCTCACATGAAGAATATAATGTAAAATAACCATGTGTATCTACCTTCACCCAACCCATTCAACTTCTTCTATAGACAAGTAAAGAGGTTTAAACTAAGAAGTCATCACTATCATTAGGTAATCTTATCAAAATAGACAAAATTTATCTTGAGGATAAGCACTAAATATATAGATAATAATATGCACACACATATACTAAATATCCATAAGGTGTATAATACAAATGCATCTTAAACTATACGAAAGTGGACGTCCTAATATACACTAACACCCCTTAAAATGTATTATGTAAAAGGACAAGATGAAAAGTAGCTATCTTAACCTACATAAGTTAGAAAAGATGTTAACAAAGATGTCAAGAAGAAAACTAATTTCCATAGTCATTTCCATCATTACGCTTGGTATGATTTATATTGCAAAATTTTACACCTTCGGATAAAATAGTTAAAACACCCCTAGTGTAAGTGTGATGGGAGTTCATAATCATATGTACCATGAATATCTTGCATCTAACTCAAGAATACCTTGACAAAATGTGCTATGTAAATTTGATCATGAAATGTTATTTAACAATGTATATAACTATGTATTGAAAGTTAAGTTATCCTAATTTTATATTTTTTTTTATTATTAATTTCAAATAATGGGATCAAGCAACTCATAAACCAAGGGGTGCAAAAAGGAAAGAGAAAAATAAGAGGATTTTAACTCAACAAGACACAAGCCACGAGATTACAATTATGTAGAAGAATGAGAGGATGCTTTCTTATAAGCTCCAAATTTCCTTGAGCTCAACGTGCAACATTATATTATAATGTATATATGTGTTGACATAATTAGGAAGTTCTCGTAATATTTTATAATGGGATCAACTAAAGGGAAAAGGCCAAGGATAAAATGAAATCAACATAAACAAAATGCTTAAAAGAATTACCAATACAAGAAGATAACTTCAAATTTTATAAAGTAGAGGATTAAAAGGAAATAAATAACTCGAGGGAGAGTAGAAAACAAGACACAAATAAGTAAATACGTAATGGAACTATGTACAATAAGTTGCATAGTCAATCCTTTAGAGTGTTAGACTACCGATGCTAACTAATGATCCCAACTCTATATTTGTAGAATGATCCCTTATCTTGGTAATCAAATTCTAAAAAATTATGGATTGTGAAAGTGTAGATTTAGATAAGTCCATAGTAGTAAGATCTGAAAAGTAATCTCAAGTTGTATGGTAACTTGAATCATCAACACTAATAATATAGTCATGTATACGACAAGTAGCTTTGGTAACCATTTTGACCTCTTGTAATGAAGCACATTTTTTGTTGTATAATTAGAGCTTTTTAAGATGCTTTTGCTTGAAAACATGCACAAAGTAATTGTAAGAATCTCTTAGTGTGTGAATAAATAGGTATTTCTATTTGAACTTGGATTTTTATAATTGAAGTTATATGATTCCCTATTGGTTGCACATTAGGTAATTCCTAAATTAGGTTTTGTATTGGTGGCTCATAAAGTGCCTTGAATAGAAGCAAATTTATTAACATGCACATATTTTATACATTGATGTACCACATATAAGAAAAATATAATTTGATTTAGCATTGGGATTCCAAGTAGTAAGTCATATCTCCCATTGTTTCAAGGAATATAAGCAACCAAGTGAGTATGTACTTAGATCCTACAATCATGGATAATGCATTACCTCTAAGTGGAATCCAATTTTTACCATCATAACTTGAAACAATAGTAATTATTCCAAGTAGATATTCGTGAACATATCCATGAGTAAATTATATAATTTGGACCATTCTAGGTCATAGCGGTCTTAAGTCGAATTTAGTCAATTTAAAGTTGTATGTGTAAAAGTTTGCATCCTAAAGTCGTAACTTTTATGTGACTTTACATGACGATGTTAGGGTTATTTTAGGGTATTCCAACATTAGGGTGACATTTTGGGGATGTTAGAATGATGTTGTAAAGTGTCTTATTTGTTAACTTTAAGTCTCATCTTAAAGCGGTGATGTATCCATGAAAGTGTATCCACAAATATAGAGGCATTAAATCACTTTTATGGTTTATGTGATTTAATACTACTTTGGATTCGGATGTAGCAATTACAAAAGATGGGAGTATTAAATCACTGTCATGGTCTATATTTGAATCTACACTATAAAATTTGGACCAGTTTAAGTTTCAATCTTATATATCACAATTTAGTCACTTTAAAGTTCCATGTGTAAAATTTTGCATCCTAAAGTCGCAACTTTTATCTGACTTTACATGGGGATGTTATGGTTTTTTTAGGGTATGCCAACATTCGGGTGACACAATTGCGGACATTAGAATGATGTTGTAGGTTTATTATTTTTTGATTTTAATATTCATATTAAAAGGGTGGTTTGGTGTCTTTAAAGGCATATTTGCTCCCAATTTTAACTCAGTCAAATTGTGTGACTTAAAGGCATATTTATTAAAGTCACAAATTAAGTTAGAGACAGTGCTAGAATTGTGTATTAATATGTAAAAGTGTCATTTGGAGTAAAATTGCATGTTTTGGAGGAAAGGAAACATATTGTGCTTAAATAACAAAATGAGGCAGACACATTGTGTTGGATTGAGAAAACTAGGGCCACATATTTTTTTAATTTAAAAACTAGGGCTTGCATATTATGTTTCATTCTTAAAACTAGTTGATGTAGAATTTGTTCAATTGAGAACAAGGCCATACTTATTTCAATTGAATCAAATTATTGTTAATACACAAAGGGTGAATTGATTTTTTTAGTATTATATGGAAGGTTGCATACAACATTTCCAAGTACATATTTTCACCTCCCTAATACTTCCTACATATTTTATATTATTGATTGTTACATCGATAAAAACGCGTTTAAGATAAAAATGAAACATAAATGTATGATTATGCACATTGGTAAATGTTAATAACATTTTTAAAACAAATATGGTAAGTGATTCAGATGACAATTTATATTCTACATATCCTTTACAAAAAGATGAATCGATTCATCTCCAGATCCTCACTCAAGTTCTTCTATAGATAGACCTCATGTGACTTATAATAGTAGTGGTTCTCTACCCCATCACATGTGTTTGAGTTTTCAAAATGATGCAATATATTTTATTTTATTTTATTATATGTAAAATATGTGTTTAGATTCTTATTTGGAAAATAATTTTCATATTTAAGGACAATGAAGTAATACCACTACATAGCAGAGGAAAACGTTAAACAGGAAGAGGCCACAATTTTGGTGAGATTAGTTCAATTTTTGAGGCATATATCAATAGAGCTATTCCTTTTAACTCTTCATCCACACCCTCTATTATAATGCACAGTTATTTAATAGATGTACTAGAAAAATCACCATGTCATTTTTATAACGAGACCACCGATGTAGAAAATTAAGTACAAAATGGTCAATGTTAAAGTCTCTATTCAATTATATTCAATAAATTTATGTGGTACCATATAGAGCTTATGAGGAGGATTCTCTAGGTGATATGGAAATTCCAATAAATTAATCAAATTGTATGATGCGAGTTTAAACATTTAAAATTATTTGGTACATGCAAAATGAGTAAAGATCTTCCTATTGTGTATGAAGCTTTTATCATTCAAGCGGAAATGATATAGGTTTAAGTATGCTTGTTTTGACCTTTTCATTATTGGATCAAATTCCATGTAAGATCATGTTCCATATTTACCATTATAAACCCTGAATACTCACTCAAATATTAGAAAAGTTTGGTGAAATATAAGTTTAGTGTGTCGATTATGGAATAGTTCAAATGTGGAAACAATCAAAGAGAAAATTGAGAAGGGAAAATAATGAATATAATGTATTATAGCACATAAATAGATGGGCATGTATATGCATATAAGAATATTAATGGTTTCATAAACAATTATAAATTGTATACGTCAAAATAAGAAAATTGTCAATTTATGGTGTCTAGGAATAACATCCCCGATCTACATAAAATTTGATTTGTATCTATCCCCATCTGATCCATATCTAGAGAGATCTGGGCGCCGAGAGTAGGCGAAAAGAAATTGTCTCATTATATAATAGTTAAGCAATTAGGGATATTAGAGAATGAGAATAATTTCTTATTTATTATAACTATAAGCTTCCCGCTCCTACTTATTTAAAGTTATAGGAAATGAGTATGTGACATGATGTTAAAAAGAAAAAAAAAAGAGGAACATGATAGGGCTAGACGTGTTTATAGAAGACAATATCCTTACAAACCTTTTTGGTGAGACTTATGTAATGGATGGAAAGATAATTATAATGTGAATTAGATGCATGAAAATTTAGAAGATCTTGATGAAAAAATTCCTGGAAGCATGTCTAAGGATGTTTTAAACATTGTGTGAAGATGTGAACCCCAAGTACAAAACTTAATTCTTCAAATACGATTTCAAGTTTTCTTTAATCATA
The DNA here is from genome assembly GCA_018340775.1 of Taxus wallichiana var. yunnanensis. Classification (NCBI taxonomy): domain Eukaryota; kingdom Viridiplantae; phylum Streptophyta; class Pinopsida; order Cupressales; family Taxaceae; genus Taxus; species Taxus wallichiana. The sequence goes on from CM031234.1 coordinate 1,036,024,764, forward strand.
TTATTTTTTTACGTGAAAAATCATCATGCAATATGGGCGAATGATAAATATTTTTGGATGGAGGGAATTGACAAAAAAAGATCTAGAATTGCAATGTAGTGATTTCATTTGACCAAGCTAGTCGAGAAAGTGTAAGTGTCAATAACATGCTTTAAGGGTGGTTGTGTTATGTTGGAAATATTCAAAAATAGTTAATGTAGACTACAAAGATAAGAATTCAATGATATTATTCAATGGTTTAACTCATTCAATGGAGCCAAACATAGATCGCATATATATTATAAACACAATAATATTTTGTTATATATTATATTCACGTAACAAAGAGATATTTATACAAAATGTATTGCTATATAATAGGAGTCAAGTTTAACAAACTATTACTCATAATCCCGACATTTGCTCAACTATTTCTATTATACATGAGTTTGTATAACTCAAGAGACTCAAAAATAAACTAGTGGAGCACTAATAGGTAGGATATTCTTAACATTCCAGGCCTTAAGTGAAAAATGGAGAAAACCTCAATCTCGTACCTACACCTGCTCATGATTAGGTTATTTTCACAAGACAACCAAAAATCTTAATGATGGTTTTTCATATGGCTAACCAATAACTCGAAAAGGTAATTTTACAAGTGGTTTACCATAAACCAAAAGATGAGGGTTTTACACATGGTTTACCAAACCAAAAGAGGTGGTTTTTTAAATGGTTTACCACAAATTAAGGTTTTATAAGTGGCTCACCAAAAACAACATCACGATGTGGAATAATTTCATCAATATCTCACCTTAGGGGAATACATAGGAAATTTTGCTCATAAAACATGAACGCTAAAAAAGGAAATATAATGACAGAAGAAAACAATGAACTAAAATCACACCCAACCTTTATGAAAAGGTTGGTCACAACATATTAATAATCAAGATCTAACACCTTGGAAAATTTCAAGATGATCCAACAGTTGGATTAAAATTTATGGTCTCTCGGAAGTTATGTTTCCACATCACAAGGAACATCAAATCAACAACTAATATGGATATACAAGTCATTAAAGGAATAATCATTGTGGCTATACCCACCATCAATGTAGAAACTATTATGGAGCATGGAATCCAAGGAATCATCGCTATGGCCATACATGGAAGTAGAGGACCAACTATGGACATGAATGAAATTAGAGTAGTGCAAACTATTATGGAACCAAATTTAGAGATGTATCACCTACTAAGATCTCATATGGGTGGTTGGATGATAAAGCACGTCGACACATGTGTAATGATTCAAAGCATGATAATTATATGGTTTATTCTCATGTTTCAATGATGAAGTGTGTCAAGTGGGGAGGGGGCATGTTATATACCTTGAGATATGATATTATAGTGTATATGGATTGATGGAGATGCTAACATGTGGCACACATCCCCCTTAGTTTCAACATCCAACATACAAATTAAGGAGAAAAAGGTCCACCGAGTCAATAGCTAGAACCATAACCTATACAAAATTGGCTAACCAATTTTGCACTTGTATAAAATTTATCAACCATTTTCACACTATACAATATTGATCATTACATTAAACCCAACAAAAATTAGGTACGGAGAGATAAAACTAGAAGAGAGAAAGGAGATAGGGAAATGAGAGATAGAAGATGAAAAGATAAAGTGATAGAAAAAAATCCACAAACATGATAAGTTAGAAACAAATAATAGAAAAATGACACAAATAACATGTGCGAACAAGAACCTAAATTGGGCTAGTAGTAATCAATCACACAAATTTGGATGTACATATTTTATTTTGATTTCTATGTTTAGTGCAAATGAATATGATAATTTTTCCATTATGTATTGATTTTGTAGGTTCAAATACCTAAAATATTCAACACGGATTGGGAAGGATGCAACCAGTTAGATTTGCTAGAAGAGGAAATCCCCATTGTTGTATTCATGCAAAGTTTCGAAGTTTAATTAGTCGTACATCAAACATTCTCACTATGCAAAGTGGCAAGCTACACGATTCAAGACCGATAGAGACACATTCCCTATTGGTTCTATATTGTCGATGGTTGATTTTGTTGAGAATTACTCATTTTCTCATCAAAACGAGATTTAGACACAATATTATCATACTTGACCCAGTTACCATCATGGTTAAAGTATTTTATAGGCATGCACAATTAGATTTGGATGGGGTTGAAAGTATAGATGTGAAGTGAGTGATCAAGAAGGATTATCACTTTTATATAAGTGATGACAAGGATCATAACACCCAATTTATGTAGCATTGTTTTGGTTTGTTCTTTCAATATCTTCATCAATGAGAAGTACAAATAGATCGACATTTTGTTTGGTCAGATGGTTTCACATCACAATTCAAATCCTCTCGTCCTTTCTTTGCACTCATTCGCTATCACTGTCATCACAAAATACCTCATTTATGGAGTTTTTTTAGAGTGGTCATGGGAAGGGAGAACACGATGGTGCAAGTACATGCATCAAACGTGCTCTAAAGAAACAAAACTTTGATTATGAGGGAGATCGATTTATTGATGCCCACACCGTTGTTGAATGGTGTAAGAAACATTTTACAGTTCAAACTTCAACCTCATGGACGCTCAACCCCACACAGAGTTTTTTGGGAGATAACATGTATGTACATTTAAAACATATATGTATCGTGATGTGATTTATTGACTACAAGTTACAAACTTTAAAAAAAATTCTTAATTTTGATGTTTGTTTTAAACTTTATTGATTTTGAACATGATTAATTGAAGGTATTGATCAAAGGAAAAAGTATGGATGTGAAAGGAATCCTAATTCTAGGTCTTTGCACTCTATGATGATTATGGACAATAATAACTAAACAATCTATATAAGAGATTATTCTTGTTTTTGTTATGAATGCATGAACAAATCATATTCAAAGTGCAATAGTCAAAAACATGGGTATGTAGGTGAGTGAAAGAAAGTTACTTTAGTTGTGGATGACACATATGGATCAGATCATGATGATAGTTTTGAAGATGTGCCATTGATTTCACACGATTATGACCACATATCTAGGCCTGGTTAAACGAGGTAAGTTTTATTTAAAAGGATTGTATAATTTGATCATTGAATTTATATGTATAATTTATAGTATATGGATCATTGAATATTTCTTTGCATTTTGTTGTAGGTGATGTATTTTCAGTCATTGTTGAAGAAGACAATATTGAGAAAGTGGAGTACTACTTGTTGTGTTGCACATAAGAGAGAACAAAGCTAACATGTGAAATAATAAGTGAGGAGAAAACATTTTATATTGGCTCGGTTATAGTGCAGGGAACATATTTACAACAAGTGAAAACCCTCCAAAGTGGGATTCACTTTGTTGATTATAAACAGGACAAAAGGCGTATCATTACACCCATCACATAATTGCTACAAGGTTACAATTGCATCAGGTGAAGACTAAAAGTGGTCAACGCAAAAAATGGAGACTAGATGTAGAAGATCATGAAAACAATTTACAGGTCATTGAACAACGAGCTGAGCCACTTGGTATTATATAGAAGGACCTATAATATTATATATTGATGTCTTCTAAATGGAATATTTTCTATATTTTATTTGTCACTTTGGCATACATATTTGACAACTTTCTTGTTATGAATTAAAATTTATAACCTCCGGTCCTATATATATGTTATGGATTAAAATTTCTTGCTATGAATTTAAGCTTATACTAGATGGGGTTATGATTATGTATGTATGTGATGATTCTTATTACTACACTTACAAGTTCCTATTACACATTATTGATGATTTCTTGCTATGAATGTAAGCTTATACATGATTGTACTATACAATTATTACTTGTCCCTCATTCTTTAATGATATAAAAATCAATTATTACAAGATTGAAGAGGGATTTTATTAAATATTGTTCAAAGGAAGCATTGAAGAAAGCCCACATTTAAGATTTTATGTCTTCATATTCTAAAAAGTAAAAGGTAAAGGAACTTTTATCTCATGCATTAGTTTTATGCACATATAGTTGTATCTCTGATAATATTCTTTCCATGTATCAATTTTTTTATTCTATAAATGGGAAGAATGTGGAGTTTTCTTATCATAATGTTTTGATCGGAGATTTACAGAATATAGATGTGGTGATTTCCTATTGTCTTTGTTGATCATAGCTCACACTTCTATGTGTTTTATGGATTTGAGTATTGTTAAGGGACATACTAATTTCTCATGTTGACTCATTGAGAAAACTTTATCATGAAGGATTTTGATACTTTAACTATATATATACAACAAATGAGTTCAAAAATTTGGTGCTAGGTCTACCTAACATGTCTTATATTGATGGTGTTTTTATATATTGTGTACATGTAAAACGACATCATTACCATTTTTCCAAAGGAAATAATTTATGATATTTGTTTCCCTTTATTTGGTCTAAAGTGACTTTATGTTATTTCCTACTCATTATTTTTAGGGTCGGTATGTTTCATTTCATTGATGACTTATCACTTCTCAAGTATACTTTCTTAAGTATAAGAGTGAAATATTTTAAAAAATTAAGTAGTAGTTGAACATGACACAATATGAGGCTTGATATCATACCTTACTTGATGTTTTCCTAGATTGTGTTACTGAGGCTTGGGAATTTATTCTTGATGAAACATGTATATCCATGGAGAATAAGAGTGAACAACTCACTTTTTTTTGGATATTTTGAGGATGTGAAGACTTATGAATTGTTTTATCCTATCACTCATGAAATTTTGTTTCAAAGGGATGTCTAGTTTGATGAGCATTTCACCTCTGTAGAGTCTTCCTCTACATTTTCTCATTAAAGCAATATTTTTCCTCAAATATTGATGATTCAAATCTTATTAATGATGATGTTTGCATTTTTGTTTTTCATCCTCCACCTCCACCTTCTACTACATAATGCATGCCCATGTGGATACGTGTTAGTCTAAAAATGGCTAGTTCCTTTGTAGGGGATTTTATGACACTCCTCACATGTATTCAAAGACATAGATTTTTTCTTATCATTAATGTTATTTCATAATATCCACATATTGTTTTAGATGTGACACGTATACTAGAGTTTAAGACATCCATAGTAGAGGAGTATTCTTTGTTGATGTAGAATGACACTTAGGATTTAGATTCTCTTCCTAAGGGAGTAAATATGGTCTATTTTAAGTGAGTCTATGGGACCAAATACATATATTAGATGGTTATATTGACATATATAATTGTTTTATTGTATAAAATGGTTTATCGCATGGTGAAGGAATTCACCATTCTTATAACTTTTCCCATATTTTCTTGAGATAAATTTGTTCTTGCCTTCTTTCACTAGCTCCATTAATGGGGTGAACAGTGCATCAAATTAACTCGAATAGTACACTTATTCATAGTGATCATCATTAGAAGATATACAAGGAGTGTATATAGGTATTTCATAGGATTATTCACATTTTTAGTAGTTGTTGTTCACTTTATGGTGAGAAATAATCTCCTCGAGCTTGTTATGCTAAGATGGAAACTTTATTTTTTACCTATGGATTTAATCATTGTGATTTTAAAAACCCTACATTATACATCAAGAGATTTTAAGAATACATTTCGATACTTTTTCTTTATGTCGATGATTTGTTTCTCACATGTAGAACTCTTCTGCAATGATACATAATGTAAAACCCAACTTGATGGAGTAATCTAATATGAAAATTTGTGACTTTTGCATAATTTTTTTACAATACAGATTTATCAAACTTCTGATAGGATATCCATTTGCCAAATACTTTTTCTTTAACCTACATTATTTATTAAGAATCCTTGATCATAAACCTACAACTAATCCATTTTATTCAGGAGTCACATTAACAACCACATACACTACACCTAGTTTTGATCCCAATTTACATAGGAAGTTATTTGGTAGTGTTTTTAATTTGATACATAATCATCTTGATCTTTCATTTTTTGTTTTCCTTATATCACTTGAGGGTATATCTCTGTTTAGTATAATTACAAGATGAAAAATACTACAATAGTTAACACGAGTTATAGGAAAAATCAACACATTGCATATGCCAATGAACAACTTCAATAACACAAGAAATACAACACATTGCATAATACCTTGAGGAAGTAATACAACCCAAATAGTAGTGGTAAATACAAAAAATTCCTTAAGCTATTATAATTTATAGATTGATAATGAAAGTCAATTATAGTTGTTTACAAGAGCAATGATTATAGAGAATAATTCATATAGGAATAATGTCAATTCAAAACTGCAACAAAGTTTTACGACATTCAAGTTCCCCATAATAGACCAATATTTCTGAGCATCAATGTGCCAAAAATGAAATAACGCATTTACAAGACATTCTATCATGTCTAAGTACAATATATATATATATATATATATATATATATATATAAATCACATGTCCGATGAATATATATATACACATGTCTCTAAGTCATATATCAAAATATAAAAATCATGTCTAATGAGTATATATACATGTCTAAAATCTCATGTAAACACATAGATATACATGTACATGATGAAAACCCTGATACAACATGTATCATTGAAGTCTCCGTCGTGTAGTAGGGCAAGTACCGGACCCCTCACTTTGGGCTCTGTTGCGCCCTATATTTTAATAAAAAGAAATATACACAAAGAAAAACTATATATAACATACCATATATTAAAATTTATAAGAAAAATTCTACAACAATTTCTTGATTAATTGAATACATCATATAACAGATATGTACAATTGATTACCTCGATGTCATCCTGGGTGGATGTTGGGAGTATCTACACTATGTGTAGATCTTTGTCCATAGATCCCTGTGAAACAAAATAAATTAAATGTAAGAAGTTGATAAATAAGTTTTTTGAATAAAGTTCATTAATTTCAAACATTTCAATTTAGATTAAATATTAATTCTAAAACACATGTATATATACCTCTGCAAAATGAGTCTCCAAATCTATGGGACTGCCACCCATGACCTCAACACCAGCAAATATCTTGCCAAGTGAGCCAAGCTGACTCAGGCCCGGAACATCAAGATCCATGTTGCACTCAGTCAAGAGTTGTGTGTATGTCATGTGGGAAAATGGTGTGGGCTGTGAAGCACCACACACTGGAGCAGAATCCTAAACACACAAGTAAACATTCAATTTTAATATTAATAAATTGTAAAGTAATGATGAAATAAAATAAATTTTAATTAAATTAAGGTTTAATTTTCACACACTGGAACATAAATGTGTTGAACATCGGGTGTGACAATCCCAGGGAACATGAGGTCCGATCAGTAGCGTGATGCATAGTACCACGACTTGAAGATATATTGTCGTTCTACTCTATAAAATCTAAAACCCTAATAGTGGAACACCTGCAATGATATTGCGTAATCACCTCATATGCACGCAACAAGTCGCAAACCATGATACATCCTATCTAACGTGTGCCGAGTGGGATTTTTCACCACCTCAAAGTCATTTGGGGAAATCAAATGTGCATGAGTGTATACCTCGTTGCATGCATCATTATTGCTACTAGCACCTCCATTGTTAGTACTGTGTCTCTGAAGGTACTAACCCACACGGTCAGAAGATATCAATTGGGTCTTGTGAGAAATGATCGTAAGACCCTCGATAACACACTCATGTGCAATCATAACAACATGCGTTGCAACATTTTAAAATCGTGATAAGAATGGTTGTGACCTCGATACAAGATGTCACACATTAACAACTATAGGAGCTCTTATTATCTCTCGAAAGTGCACCCAGTAGAGAGATGGCAGCAGGTGTTCTAAGTCTATAAAATATCTCTCTCTCTCTGGTAGATACAATGCGGACACCTCAGGTCTATGGGTATACCTATTTTGAGGTGAACCTTCGAGGTTAAAAGGTCGGTTCCTTATTGGTGTTCACTAGACTACTTTCTAGGAGTTTTAGGGTTAGGAAGTGACTAAAAATGAAATAATTACTAAGGTGATACACCAAATTTGAATAAAGAACTTGACTTGAGTGGAATACGCAACTGACTTGTGAAGAATTCTTTGTATGCATGAACCATTTTGTACTTTCTGCAAAACATAAGGGCAAAAACACTTAATTTATACTAAGGGAAAATCACAACAAGATCTAGTAAGCTAACATGCACAATGAAATTTAGCGAGAAAATAGTAGATTTACAAAGGGGTAAAGTAATTAATCGGGAAGATTGATTTCACAAGATTAATACTTGGCATACACAAGACTACGAAACAACTTGGAAAGGCAAGAGTAATATAAAACTCATAGGGTAAAACTGGTAGAAATTCCTTCGGTCAAGACTCATATCAAAAGTTCTTACGGAAAAATCTCTAAAAAATTCCCCCTCTTTGTGCTTTGCAGAGCACACAATATATAACAAAGTTCAATCCACTTCCTAAAATAGCCTTCAAGTCGCTTTGTACTTGCCCATGTATCCTTATTTTATCCTTTATTTAATAATAAATAAATGAATAAAATAATACAAACTAAAGTACGTGATAAAAATAGGCATTATGAGCCTTAGATACAATTCAGTCAAATTACAGTTGATTGTTCTATTTTTAGGAAAGAAAGATGAATAATTGCTAAAATTAAAAATTACTTGCTATGCAAGTCTTCTCTCTTTGCACATGCAAGTTCGTCATCTTCTCTGTTCTGTCCTATTGTGAAGGCATGCAAAATTATCTCCTGTGTGTAGGAAAAAGGATGCAACCTTAGCCATATTTACAAAAATAAAATGAAGTGGGGACCATCTCCAAGGTATACATGTTTTTTTATTTCTTTCAATGATCTGGATAGTCACGAAAGTGAAATTTGCAAATTTGTTTGAAAATCCCATCTGGGGTCCACCTTTGGTTTGGAATGCTGCCGTATTATAGACTTAGGCATAAGCATGTATATGATATCAAAAAGGAACCACCCTTGGCTAGCCCACCATGCATTAGTTGATCCGCCACCTTTAGACCCCATGACACATAATACAATTTTCACCTTTTAGTGATCATGGCATATAATAATGTTTTAATTTTTGGGCATGCATATAGTTTGGACTTTGTAAAGTCTTGGCAAATTGTTTTGTTGACCGTCAACATGGGCTAGCCCCTCTCCATGATGACTCGACCCTTCATTTGACCCTAGCCTAGGTAACTTGACCGTGGCGGTTTAGCTTGGGTTCTGCGAAGTGTTTGAGGCCCTTGATCTTTTGCCTCGGTTTCTCTCCTCCGTTGATCTTGTAACCCGGATTAGGGTTCTGCTCGAGCATTGAATACGGTTGGTGGCATTTAATTTGGGTCTATCACTTTGAACCCTATGTAGACCGATCACCGTTCATCTTGGCACTTGGCATTCAGTGAGTCGTTGATCTTGACCATGGGTTAGGGTTTTGGAACCCTAGTTTCAAATGTAAGTTTATACTCGTGAGCTTTCATTTGCCTTTTTCAATCTGTGGGCGAAGCCCTACAAATTTTTTGCTTGCTCTGTGATTTTGATGAATGCTTGGAGATTTTAAAGGTTTTCGAGCTTGCATTTATGTTCCTGAGCCTTCAACGCCATTAATACTTGACTATTGCATGCATTTTTGAAGGATCTGGAGGTATTTTCTTTTGTTTTTCGGTTCTGTGCTTGACTTTTCCATTTATATATGAGCTAAATATCATTTTCATCTATTATTCTGCTCTGTATCACTTGTGGAGTGATGAATATTTGTTTTCTCTCTGGTTCTCTACTTTTGGTAGCTAATGAGCTCGGTACGAGCCTGTAGAAAGAGATGCCGACATGGTTTGTTTACTTGTTTCATTAATGGTGAGTTCCTTGCACTATTTCCTCTTTCTTTCGAGCTCGAGTTTTCATTCTTAAAATCTGAATCTTGCAAAACCTTGGTTATAATGTTCGTAAAACGAAAATATTTGTGGGTTATCTTTTCTGCTTTGACCTTGAGCTCGGAACCTACTTCATTTACATTTTGACGAACCTTTCTGTGCTCAGGTTTGGATATTTAACCTGTAAATCTGGATCCAAACTTAGAAGTGTAGACTGTTTGATCTTTTACCTCGATATTTGAACTCTGTTTCGTTTTCCTGTAGATGTATATTTGGGCTTTGTTATTTTCTCTTTCATTCTGTAGATGCACACTTGGAGTTTTTCATTCTTCTCCATTTTGTAGATAATTGGTAAACCTCAGCTGAGCATTTGTAAACTTAAAAGAACTCTCCATTTGATTTTAGACCTATATAGTTTCATTTTCCGCTTTATTTGATATGCACTTTTTGCATTTTGTAGAGGTAAAATACTTCGTTTCTTTGTAATTTTTCCCTCGTAGATGTATGCTTGGGATCATGACATGCTTCCTTCCTAGACTTGTATGAGTTCAAGCTTCTTGACTTGTTGTTGCTATCTATGAACTATATCCTGGAAATGAAAACCTAGCGCTAGTCGCCTATTTCCTTTGTGATCCATTTTCCCTTTGTAGATGTAATTCGAACTACTTTTATAAACTTTGTGCATGCATACTTTGACTTGTTGATCTTATTTCTGTAAGGCATGCTTTAGCTGGACATTTGCTGAGCTTTGTAGTTTACTCCGTCAGTTGGAAGATGAATGCTATCTTTGATATTCTGTATTTTGACATTTGCATTCAGGATAATGAATCCTTGGCAGTTGTAAGCTAGTTCTTTGTTTGCAAACATGATTGCATACTTTCTGTATAATGAAATAAATATCTCCTTTTTGGAAAATGAAGAAGATAATTAATTTCTTTCTCTGTAATGGTACTTCACTTTCCAGAAGTAATAGTAGCAAGTATATTTTAATTTCTGCATTATTTCTCAATTCTATTTTTCTGGAAAAGTCCATTTTGCAATGGGAAACTCTAGCAAAAAATTTCAGAATCCTTCTCTTTCAAGATTTTGATAATCTGACATTTTCTAAAAAAGATATAACATCTCTCTTTGCTTATCTGATTATCTAAATGAGCTGTCCATGCTGACTTTACTTGATTCATTACAACTTTTCTGAAAATTTGCAAAGTAGTTGCTTCTTTGATTCACACTCAAATTTGGAAATAAAATGAACATTGATAGTTGTTCTATCATGATGAGAATCTGGAAAACATGTATGTTTCGTTTGATCATGATATCAATTTTAAAAGTGATGAAACATGAAGTTCCTTGATTGTTTTACTTCCTTTTGAAGCTCAGATAGCTTAGAAATCAATGTAGTAGCTGAAAAGCATGTGTCTCAATTTTGTCTTAAATCGAAAGTCAATTTTACAAGGGGAGACTCTGGCAAAAAATTTCAAAATCCTATTTTCTCTCTCCTTTTCCATATTTTTGATCCAGATTTGCAAATTATCTTCTTATTAGCTCATTTTGACACTTCTTTCTTCTGTAACTATCTGACTGATGTTTGTGCTTCATTCAGAAGATGCTTTCTTCTTAACCAAGTAACTGATTTTCAAACATTGTTGTAACCTATTCTTGCAAAATTTAAAAAATGAGTTAGAAATAAATAGGCCTTTTGGTCTCTCTTGTATCCATATGATTTTTTTCTTTTTCTTTCTTTCTTCTACAACTTTTTTTTCTCCTTCCAGTGTCATTTACTCATCTGTTTCTTTCACGAGCTACTTCAGATTCTACCCCTTTTAAATGAACTCTTAGCTTCTTTGATATTCTCTTTTTAGATTCTCTTTATGAACTCTGCCTCTTCCTTGTTGCCAGCTCATCTGTATTTCTTTGTTTCCATGTGCCATGTGTTTCAATACCTCTTTCTTTTAACTACCATTAGATACTTCGAATTCAGAATTTGTATTTGCTTTAGAACATGAGTATTGGAATAACATTGTACGCTGAGCTCAATTTGACATATGCTTCTCTTGTCTTGCAGGTGTTAAGAAATGGAGATGAAAGCGGAAGATGGAGGAGTTGAGATGGAGATGGAAAGGCTAAGGAGTGGAGACAGAAGACAAAAAAGGCAATGATGGGTTCTTTTTTACTCCTCTACTCTTGTTCTTTAGCACATGTGGTATTCTGATTTCCATGTATATGATGAGTCACTTAGTCATATCCCATGGCTTGTGTGGGAGAGCTTATGATCTCTTATGAATAAAGCATTAAATTGAAATAATGAGTTGATTATCTCTTTCTACATTCAGTTTTCCTTTGATTGTACAATGATGTAGGCAACTCAATTTCTCAATGAAATGAATTAACATAAGGGATAACTTAAAGTGAATACCTGTAACTCTAAAGGATAATCATTGAATGAAATGTGTCTCTTTGTAAGCTGTGTGATTATCTTAGCTTCTATTCTTCATTTTGACTCCTTTCTGCTATCTCCATTTGGACATTATTGTCATTTGTTTGTTTGTCAATATTTTCTTGATGGAAGTAGCGGGAAAGGAATCAATTGTAATCTGTTATGGCAACATAGGTAAATGCAAACTTATAAATCATAACAACCTTAATGAACATAGAGCAATAAAAGCGATAGGCATCAAGATAATAACCGTGAATCGATTGTCTAAAACTACTACTATATGCATTGTTCCACAACTATACACCTTGCATATTCTACAATCTGGTGTCTTCATCGGGATAACACAAGCTGTCCTTCGAGGCTTGCGTTCTCTTGCTAAGGATATTCATGAGATTGCAGACTATGTGAGTTGTTACGTTTTGTAACAGCACACATAGCTGCAGATTCCACTTAATCTCTTTCACAAATCAGCAGTAACAAAAATGATCGACATAAATCGGTTAGCTTAGGTATACTTCACCAAAGATGTCCATTATAACGAAGTTTTGAGTTGCCCATTTTTACACAAGTGCAAAAATTGTCAACATTTCTAGCGATCCTGCGGGTAAAGCGGCATGCTAGCTTGTAGACTAGTGCCTTACTCTTTTCCATTGGGTATGGAGTCCAAATCTGAAACCAAACTCTGCCCTTTTTCGAAAGGTCCAACCCTTTCAAAACAACTAAAGATGGGAAAAGATCTGACAAACCAGACAGTGCATGAATGCACTTATTGAAAATAAAGAACGATGGAATGTGTAGAATTGCACTTATTGAAAGGGAAATCCTACTCTAACCACTCACTGTAAGGTTTTTAATAACAGTGCTTGAGAAACATACCATTCACAGGAATGGGAATTTCCTCTCCATTCATCTTGGAAAGCTGAAAAGCATTATGTTCTTTGCAAGCTAATATCATATAAGGACCACTCCAGAGTGTATCAAACTTTGAGTGTCTTCCTGGCTTAGCACGATCAGCATCCCATTTCAACACAATATCTCCTTCATTGAATATTCTAAATTTGGCTTTCTTATCAAAATTATTCTTCATCTGATTCTGATTCTTCTCCATGTTTGAATGAGCTTGATCTCTTAGTTCTTGTAATTCCATCAATTCCGCATACGGACTGCGATGGTTCATTCTCTAGTAATTCCATTTGATGCGTAAAAATCCAATGCGGTAACTCAACTAAAATTGGCATCCTCGCTTCTTTCCCATACACAAGCTTGTATGGTGAATTTCCAACTGATCTCTTAGGGGTCACCCTATCATTAAAAGTGTTAAATTCAACATTAGATGCCAAAAGCTCTTTGATTATCTTTGAGTGTTCTTTTGATGATTCTCAACAGATTCTTGTTAGTGCTTTCAGCTAATCCATTACCTTGTGGGTAATAATTAGATGAAGAGCTCAAGTAGATTCCATGGCTAACAGCCCAATCTGTTACCTTAGCATCGAAAAACACTAAAGCATTATACGATATGATAGTTGTTGGAACACCAAATCTACGAGACTATCCCTTCATAGAAGGCTAGTATTGAAGCTTCATTAGCATCCTTCAAGGCTACTGCTTTAGTCCATCTTGTAAAGTAATCTGTAGCAATTAGAATCCATTTATGTCCTTGTGAAGAAGGTGGGTTAATTATTCCAATAAAGTCAAGACCCCACTGCATAAAGGGTTGATCAACTGAAATAGGCTGCAAAGGCAACGAAGCTAAACGTTCTTTTCCTACAAAGAAAGCACATTTCTTGCACTCTCTGATCCATTCGAAATAGTCCTTAAATATGTTAGGCCAATAGTAACCTACTTTCATGATTTTCAAAGCTGTAGTTCGTGCTGAGAAGTGACCTCCTGTAGGTCCTTCATGAAATTCTGATAATATCTTTTGAATTTTTTCATAATCGACACATCGTAGCAAGATTCCATTTATATCTCTTTTAAACAATACACCATCCATGAAAAGATAAGGAATAGCTTGTAATCTGAAATATCTTCGTTTATTCTTATCCATACCTTTCGGATAGGTGCCGTGTTGTAGATAGTTAACCAAATCAGTCATCCATCTCGATTCCTGAATTTCTTGAGGAAGTTCAGGTTGCTGATTTCTGGTTGCAACATAACATTTGATTGTTGATACGTGGTTTCAGCATGTTGTTCTGAATCTTCAGGTTCTACAGCCTGTTGTTTTTCCATATCAGCAATTAAATTCTCACATAAACCCTTACCTTGAACTATCTTTGCAACTCGGATATCAACATCATATTCCATAACCTTCGTTATCCAATTTCTACTTTTCTCATTCAACTCTTTGTTCAACAAGAAAGCTTTCACATTTGGATGAGAAACAAGAACATGAATTCTATTGTTTGAAAGCATGTACTTAAAATTATTTAGTCCTCTGACTATGGAAAGTACTTGTTTTTCAAGGAATGTGTACCTTGTTTTGTAATCGTGCAAGCTCTGTCCAAAGAAAGCAATTGGTTATTCGATATTCTCGTCATTGACCTGAATTAGAATAGTTGAGATTGTTTCAGCTCCTGCAAGTGCATACATTGTAAAATCTTTGTCAAAATTTGGATTTGCAAGAGTAGGAGCCTGAGAAATAGTTGTTTTAATAGCCTCGAAACCTTCTCTCCCTTCGCTGGTCCAAGAGAATATTTTCTCTTTCCTTAAGCATGGTATCATTAAACCTTAACCAAAGTGCAAAATCTGGACAAATCTTCTCGACAAAGTTGATTTTTCCCGAGAAGGTCTGTAATTCCTTCTTGTGATGAGGTAATGATAGGTTGTGATATGGCTTCATTACGAAAGGATCAATTGCTAAACCCTGTTTGGAAACAATATGGCCAAGTAGCTTACCTTCATGTATCTTGAAAGATAGACTTTTTGGGATTCAAAGATATTCCAAACTACTTGTAGATCTGAAAAGTCTGTCTCAAACGCATCAGATGTTCATCGAATTTTTTGAGAAGATAGTGACATCATCTAAATAAACAAGTATGCATTTATTCAATAGGCTACAAAAAGGCATGTCCATTGCACGTTAAAATGTTGCACCGGTATTTGAAAGACCAAAAGGCATTCTTTTATAAGCGTAAGTACCCCACTTGGTGGTAAAAAAAAATTTTATATCTATCCTCTCCTTAGACTAAAATCTGATTATATCCACTTGTAACCATCTAGAAGGGATAGTCTATCCGATCTTAAAACTATTCTCAAAATCGATCCATATTCGGTAGTGGATAATGATCTTTTAATGAAGCTTTGTTAAGATCTCTAAAATCCACACATAATCTGATTTCTCCATTCTTTTTCCTAAATGGAACAAGATTTGCTACCCAACTTGAATGTTTAACCAGGAAAATAATTCCTGATTCAATCAATTTTGATAATTCTTTCCTCATAAGAGGTTCTATTCTGGGATTTATAGGCCTTTGTTTCTACCTAACTGGTTTAGAATTTGAATGTAATTTAATCATATGATGTGCTAGACTAGGGTCGAGACCCTTTCAATTCTTGGTATCTCCAAGCAAAAACATCTTTAAATTCAGTGCAAAGCTTAATAAAAGACTGTTTTTGGATAAGGAACATACCTTTCCAAGAAGGGAGTCATTTGTAGCCACAAATGAGTGTAGATATGTGAAATTTGTGGAAGTTGGCCAAAGGAATATCATAGGGTGTAGGTTTGTACTAACCTTTTGCCCATCTCGGAGAAATATTGGGAAGATATATGTAGTATGGGATTACTTAGGACACAATAGGGAGTTGATTCATCTATATTGTGGTAAATATTCTTTCAAATATTGAACATTTTTTTTTCTTGTTGGAAGACAAGTGATGTAACACACATTACAAATATTTTCTTCAAGGAGGTGGTCGGGCTCTGTAGGTTGCCTTGAAATATAGTGTCTAACAAGGACACCAAATTTGTTGGCCATTTTTGTGAACACTATGGAATAATTTGAACACAAAGTTACAATCTATCTCATCATATCATCCACCAAAGGATGGATAGATAGAGGTGGTGAATAGAATTCTTGGGTATTTTCTCAAATGTATGGAAAAGGATAAACCATGAGTATGGAATTTGGTACTAGTACATGCAAAATTTGCACATAAGAACTCCATAAGCTGGAGCATAGGAAAACGCCTCAAATAGTATATGGAATTAGTCGGTGGGGAGTGGAAAAGTTGTGGATTGTTAGTGATGAAAAACATAGGAACATGGGATAAAATTTTTATGTAACACAAGAAGAATGTGCACCAATAAATGTGTAGGAAATTTGAAGAAACAAACACATAGTACAAGTGACACACATACATGAAGAGGAGGTAAGTTGAATTTCAGGTTGAAGACTTGGTTTTGGCTCATTTGCTAAAGAAAATATTTTTGAGAGGCACATATAACAAGTTGAAGTGAAATAAATTAGGGCCATTTAGAGTATTGAGAAGTTTTGCAACAAACATATATGAGATTAAATTGTCAAAGGGCTTATATCTATTGAACTTATTTAATTTAGTACACATATTCCCATAATATCATGAAGGGAAGAATGATGCAAAAGCTAAAAATTTAACTAGAGATAACATATGTTGAAAAATGTATACAAATAATTAGAATGGGTGATTGACACAAACATCAATAAATCACACAAGGAATATAGAGATTACCAAGTAAATATGAAAGGAAGAGAGGTAGGAAACAAAAATTTTCAGGATCAATGTCATGAAAGCTATAAGGCACATATTTATAGGGGAAAGATTACACATGAGTAGGGGATCATGTTTTTAAATTTACCTAAAGTGTATGATGCAAGAGCATTCGGGTCCACAAGTAATATTGTATCAACTAAAATAGTTAGAGTACATATTGTGTTTTATGTGTTTTCATGGAAGTCTAACTCATATTGTAGAGGTCCCGATCATGTCATGGAGGTATAAGCCATTCGTGAGGGTGTATCAATGTTGCGAAGTTTAACCAAATCTATAATGTTATGTCAATGCTGCAAAGGTCTACAAAGCCCCGGATGTCTACCGGATAGCACATCTCAATTAAATTAACAAGTAGTTTTTTATTTAGTTGTCGAAACAATTCAAGATGCATTGGAGAGGCATGTCCAAAATGGATAGTAAAGCATATATTTAGGTATGTAATGAATAAGAAGACCACTCTTGTCACAAATTATGTTATGATGTAACTCGAGGGAATAGAAATAAGGGCAATAAACTTTTGTTGGTTCAATGATGTAGAAAATATAACAATTTGAAACTTGTTTAAAAGACCATTTTATTTGTAGAGGATGTAATCAGATGTGTTAAGATTATATAGCATGTTTCATGTATGTCATTTTATTCATTAAGATATAAATTGTATGTATAATATAAGGAGAATTTAATAAAAAGAATTATTTAATCATAACAACCTAGAATATAAGTTTGGTATAAAATGTTTAGCTTATTTAAATGAGACTTAGAAATTAAGTATATTCTTACTCAACATATTATTATCAACCGATCAAAAGCTAAAATGTGAATATAACTTATTATATTTAAATTCAAAATCTTTTACAAGGATAACAAGGGCTGCAGGTGTAGCTAGAGTACCTGCCATGAGATGTGGCATACAACCACTGAAGGGGGGAGGAACGACAATAACATTAGAAACAAATACGGAAAATTGCATAAGCAGTGCTGAAAGTTAATTTTTTTATGATTTGTAACCATTGAACATTAGTCTGAATAATTACCATTTCATAATTGCTAGACATAGGAAAAGATGAATCAGTTGTTTTAACCAAGCAATTGAATTTGTAAAGGGCATTTCAAAGTAACCGCTGAAGTCAAAAAATAATAGTATTCCTATCTAGGATGCAATGTAAAAGTTTTTCAATCCATCCATATTAAGCAGAATGCCTTTGAAAAGTATAAATATAAGCATATAGCTTATTGTTGTTTCAAACGAAAAAATCAGAAATAATTGCTGAAATTTTTTAATCTTCTGGTAAACAAAACCGGAAAACTTTTAAAAATCATTGGAAATATCTTTTTACAATGAATAAGGTAATTGTACAAACAATCCTTTGTGTGCTTGTATAGGGCTGTCTCATACACCAAATTAATGTTTTGCTTGGCAGTGTGCTTGTATAGTGCTACTTGTTCAGAGATGGCATTCGTTAAATGATTAATCTTATTGGTGTTAGTGTTCACCATTAAAGTTATTTCCACAAGTTTTGAATCATTGTTTTCGCACAGGGTTCTCTTTTTTAAAATGTGTAAATGTGGTAATTTGCATTGACCAACTGGATCCCGAACCTAGAATCTCTTATTTTCCATCTGTGCTCAACAATTTAGCTATTTGTCATCTGTGTTGTCAGGAGTGTAAATTGTTTTCAACACACTCCTCAAGCCACACTTCCGAGTTTGGGCCTGGAGTTCTTAGTCTGGCTCCAATACCATGATTTACTCCTTTTTGTGGCTCAAGTGTGGATTGTTTCCAACTAAATCATTATTCTTTGTACTGTAAATTGTTTGAACCTTGATTCATTATCTTGAATTGAAGATTTTATGTACCCCAAATAAGTCCTCATTGATCCTTGTTAGGTTGTTTTTTAATTTTCTTAAAGTAGAAATTAGTTTTTATTTGGTTGTTCAGGTTCGAAAATAAAATTTCTTAACTTTGTTTTATTGACTTAATCTCGATTTAAAGAACAAGGCATTTTATCCACTTGAATTAAGATTTCATGTACCAGGTCGTCTCAGCTACCATACTAGGCAACTAAATCTTTAGCAATAGCTGGGTTTTCATCTCTATTTTTTGGCAGAGGAAGGTGGGTTTTATTTTTAATATGAAGCCATATTAGATGATTCTTGGCACGAGTATCATGTTCTAACATAAATCCTTGTAGTTTTGGTTAATTTTCTTGAGTTAAGATTTCATGTGCTAGGATGTCACTGCGTTTATTTAAGGTTACACAACCGACTTTATATGGGTTCTTTATTTTATTTGTAGTAGAAGCTATGAAGAAGTAGGAGGATGTTTTGAACCTCCTAAGAGATGTCATTCTCCTCATGATTCTGGGGAATCTGAGGAGCTCAACAGACAGGAAGTCATGGTCAATGGTTTGCAAGTAGTTTTATTGTCTGGAGGCCCTTTGCAAGGAGAGATTACAGCTCTTGAGAGGGAAATGGTTAGCTAGGATTCTGCAGAGATATGGGAACCTCCGACTTGATTTTCTTTGTACTCTCGTGTCACCGACCAATGCACTGAAAAGGTGGCCAGGTTAATAGGGCAACCTTTACGTTCTATAGATCTTTCCAAACAGGGTTGTTTTAGTCACATTGGCTTGTCTATACTGGCCAAAAATAAATTGTGAGAACTTAGTGGAAGTTGATCTTTCTAATTGTAGCAGAATTGGGGATAAAGAGGCCGATGCTATTTCTCAGGCCAAGAATCTGCAGTCACTAAAAATGATGAAGTGCCAGCTAATTTCTGACTTGGGTTTGGTTTGCATTGCGGCAAGGTGCAGTAAAATCCATCACTTGAATGATTGAATCTCAAATGGTGTGTTGAGATTTCTGATTTGGGCATTGAGCTCGTTGCTGTCAAGTGCAGAGACCTTCAGTTTCTTGATATTTCTTAGTTAAAGGTATTTGCATTTCTTTGCAGTCTTTATATTTCTTCATGGAGGCTAGTTAAATAACAACCTTTTATTTTTCAAGGTCATTTGTCTGATATCCTCATCTGCTACAAAACATGGTTGAATATTTTTATGGTAATTGGATAACAAAATATAAGTAATCCATTAATCTGCTAGCTTATTACAATCAAATGGAATAATGCGATTTGGTAAAAGTAATGCATTAAAACACAAGTTATAAATTGTTCTCATATGTATGATAAACAAGGCCAGTCACAGGAGATGGCGAGTTTCACCATCTTGACGCATTTTCCTTCCATCATAAATTGTAACAATTTCTCTTGTTTGATCAAATAGATCGAGATTCTTATGATTAGTGAGCATGCATCTATAAATGAGCGATATGGAGGATACATTGACATTGTAGTTTGAGGTGGCAGAACCTCACTCCTCAAGTTTGTGATCATTTCAGGGATACTCTTAATCTAGTGCAATGTGTTGCAGATAACAAACAGATGTATAGGTTCCATAACACAGCTCGTCTACCCAAAGACCTTGATACTGGTTGGGTGTCTCTCTGTGGATGATGAAGGCCTTGACATTCTTACAGATGGCTGCAAATCATTACAGGTACGTAGGAAGTTATTGACTTGATATTAGAAGTGTATCGCTTTACATTCCAAAAACTTCGCAAATTGTATGCAGCGATTTTCTATTGGATTTTAAAGCTTACCAAATGAACTTAGAATAACAAAGTTAGATAATGCAATAGCTATGAAGGCTGATGGTAGTGGGTTTTCTTTTTTGCACATTTTTTAATCTAATTTTGTAAGCGATCTGAGTAGCTTGTTCACATCATCATTGACACTTCAATCTTTGGATTATAGTTGGGATTTTGTAGAATTTCTATTATAAGTGTGATATGTAGATGATTCTCTGTTTACAGAGCCGTGATGTTTCAAAGTGTCAGAATGTGAGTTGCTCTAGTATAATTTCCCTTACGAGTGGATCAATCACCTTGCAACAACTTATCTTGGCCTATTGTGTTCTAGTTAGTAATATGACACCAAGCTAACGATGACGGGACAACTCTTTTAACTTTGAACAAATGATTTCAATTATTGAACCATATGATATCTCAATAAGCATCTATGTGTTTGATGAGCAGCAGGTCAGAAGTGCTCTTTTTGCAAGTTTGCAAAAATTTGAAATTCTACGGTTGATTAAATTTGATGGCTGTGAAATTTCTTGCTCAGGGCTAGAGTCTATTGGAAAGAGCTGCAAGTCTTTGCAGGAACTGAGCTTAAGTAAGTGTAGCAGTGTAATGGATGAAGGAATCTCTGTACTTGTGGCCGGTTGCAGAGACTTGAAAATCATGGACCTCACCTGCTGCCCAAATTTCACGATGTTATTGTTTCAGCAATTGCAACGTTTTGTAGATATATTTCATGTCTTAAGATGGCATCATGTAGCTTGGTCACCGAAACAAGCTTGACCAAAGAAAGAAAGAAAGACAGAAAGAAATTAACAGATTCACATAAAGCTGCCACAATCTGAATAGTATGTCCATTCTGCCATGACCTTAGTCTGGAAAATAGTAACTTGGCGAGCCAATTCCGGACATGGATATGGTTTAGCTAATGCGCTCTCTAATTATATTTACCTCTAATTTATTAAGCTTTTTCATTTTCTAGACCAACATCTATGACCTACATAAGTGATTTCTTTGTTTATCAAATTCCAATGTCAGTGAGCTCTTATTTGGTCGGAGGCTTCTACGATGCAGGTGAAAATGTTAAATTTGGTGGGAGGCTGAGCTGAAGGTCGTTTATTTTCTTATTCAGCTGGGCTTATCTATTGGCAGAAGAGGAACAATATGCATTTTGTGATAAGAGCCTCATTTCTCCTCATGGTCATTTTGTCAAATAGTTGTTGACAGGACTATACCCTTTGTCATAAAGTCCTAGCCTGGTCCTGAAACCATCCTTGAAAACTACAAGAGGCCTGCATTTTCCCAAAATTCCAATCATATAACTTCTTATTTTAAAAAAAAAGCGTAAAGATTCGTGGGTTTTGTTTTAATTTTTTTGGGTGTGGAGGATATTCACCTTCTGATGTTGACGGGGACTTCACCAGGAGAGCCAGCGCCTCCTCTGATACAAGTGACCACACACTTAGTTGTACAGGACTCTGCTTTCTTGGATTTTGGCTTTTGAATCCTCGGACCTTTATCTGTGCCTGCAATTTCAGTTTCATTATTAGAAAGCCCTGAAACTATTTGAACATGAAATTGCCTGATTTAAATCTGCATGCCTGATAGAGTCTGTGGGATGTCTGAAAATGCATCGTCTGAGAAAGAGGAGACAGAAACATTGGTGGCGATTATGAGGGTAACCAGAGCAGAGGCGAGTCTGTGGGGAATCGAACGTTGAACCCATCGTTTACTGCCCCTGAGGGAATGTGAAGGTAGAAATGGTTGTGGGTGCTTCCAATGTGCAGTGGAAGACCGAAAGACGCATGGCTCAGACTTCGGATAAGAAGAGGAGGCAGTGACTGTAGATGTTTTCTGCTTTCCCTATTATGGTGGAAGCAAGTGCGCACAACAGCAGCGGTGATAGAAAATACCTGAAGCAGATGTCAAAATGTAAAGGGGCAAATAAAACTTTAATAAAAGCGGTCGTATCTGTGCGCAGAGGAAGGAAGGAGTTCCGACAATGAGGAATTAACATTCCACCAATCAAATTAAACATTTGTATATGCACTACCAATTATTTCAAAAAAATTTACACAAACATTAGCTTTTACATGTTTAACACGCAGTCCAAAGCAAATTAATAGCCTAAGGCGAATACTATAATATCCTGCGTGGCAGGTACTAATAATTTCTACAATACAACCATATAATTCCATATAGCTGAATGATTCACTAAGCGGGGTTGAAAAAGATTGAGCATAGCATAAGCAATACAAAAAGTTTGAAGTCCATAGAAGGTGGTGTTAAAGTGTAGGCAGCGTTCTTTTTGATAGGGTGATCTCGGTTTCCTCTAGGAGTGTTTAACCCCCGGCATTCCCACTTGCACCTCCATTTCCTCCTCCTCCTCCTCCATTCCCTGCGCCTCTTCCCATTCTTAAACTATGCTTGCCCACAATGGATTCTCCTGCATCCACCCTGATCAATATTTTCTCCCCTGATTTGCAACGGTCATGAATCCTCGACATAAAATACCAGCTTCCACTTGTATTCAACTCGATGCCCTTCCCACCCCTGTATATTAATGCTTTAGAACCCTCGGCAGTGCAAGCTTCGTACTCAGATTTGGATACCACTCGAGCAATAGCATCCTCTATTCTGAATACTGTATATCAAACACTATCAATCAAACAATATACTTGAGTATCATTTTGTATAATAATTTTCTGAATATTTCTATTTCAAGAAATTTTTATCTCATACATTTCGGATCAACTACTGGATCCATCTCCAAAAGAAAGTTGCGCTTCCCTTGAAATGAATCCATGAAATCCGAAATATTGGACAAAAACTTCTTCCAACACATATATATCCAGAAAACTATTATAGAAATAAACATATGCAAAACCATTGAGTTTTACTTACCCAGTGTGTCTCCAACAACAAAGGTCGAGCCATGGCCCCGTTCTCTGTACAAACTCTGGTTTCCCGAGACTTCCCAGCTTACAATGTGCTCACTTCCCAACACAGCCTGCAATATTGTTAACAGAATACCTGTAAAAAGGCCTGAAAATATAAAGAACCGATTGCTGTACTCCATTAGAGGCGCTGTTGATGCTCAAGATCTTTCTTTGGCTGCTCCATTTTTAACTTGTGACGAGTTGGGATTTGTAATATGAGCAGCACTCCTCTGTCTGCCTCCGTACTTTTACTCCGACCACCACATTCATGCTTATCTTCAACGCAAACACTCACAGACCCATTAAAGGGAAAAGTGAAAAGAAAAAGCGAATCACAGCGCTTGGAGCCATGATTTATGTGGCCCGCAAAATTTCCTTTCAGAAAAGGATTCGAAGGAATCAGCACTTCGGTGTCGGCCGACAAAATTCCATGCGGCCATTAAATATTTATAATTGTGGAGCAATCCAAAAACTTTACTATTTTAGTAGTCTTAAAAAGAAACATTTTAACTTTGTTCTTTCCTTTTGTTTGTGTTGATCTCTTATGCAGAGATTCGATGCTTCATAGAGATCACAGCACATCCTTTATCTAGCTAGCAGGATTCTTTGAAGAAGTTGTCAATTTTCTACTTTTACTTCTCTAAACTTGCAACCATTAACTACAAAATTCCTTCTTGTTCGAATCAGTGAGTAACAACTAACTTAGTCACAATCTTCACAATAACCCATTGATGGTTTAAGTTCTATTTTACAAACTCTACCATCAATGTTTATATAGGCGACTTCTATGTGATGACCTTTTTATTTCAATTGATGTAGAACGGTTTCCTACATCTAAAGTTTAAGTTTAAGTTTAAGTTTAAGAGTTGTTTTTTTTTTTTTTGTGTGTGTGTGTGCATGTGTGTGTGCGCGTGTATGCGTGTGTGTGTTAAGAATTTGTGTGTGTGTGTGTGTGTGTGTGTGTGTGTGTGTGTGTGTTAAGAAGAAGTTTTTTTCTTTTTGTGTGTGTGTGTGCGCGCGCGCGCGCAAGCGTGTGCGTGCGTGTGTGAGTGAGATACTAGAAGTTCACTAATTGTTGCAAAGACATCTCGATACATAACATAGTATAAAGAAATGACTTTCTATAAAATGAGACAAATAAATCCTAATATCATGACAACTTTAATGCTTTGAGTGGAGCCACAGGTCTCAAGGTGTCCATCTTGGATTTGTCACATACCATGATAATTAATAACTTCATTATCATTTCCACATATTTCTCACTTATTTTTGATAGATTGCCTCAATATAGGTACACCTTTGTGTTGGCCTCAAACAAATATCTCTACAAAAAAAGGGTTCTAAACTCAATTTGTATAGCCAAGATAAAAAAATTTCACTCAATTTCTCCAAAAAAGAAGAAAATATATCCAAATTATGGTCAAAGGGGCATTAGATTTAAGGTCTATTATTAATTGTTGACAACTCAAAACATTACAGTCCACCACCACACCCCAGTTGCGATTATAGGACACTAATAAGATAGAATATGAAGTTTAATTTTGTTACTTTTGTAGATTCCAACATTTTAGATTATGTTGCTTGTGGTGCTACGAAGTAATGTACTTACAAATTCAAACTATTGACTTCAATTACAACTTTGTATGCTAGAGAGACTGCAAAAATAGAGACATTACTAAATAGGAACATATTGCCAAAATAAGCTCCTTGCTTTATTTTGAGCTACTAGATCACATTTCTCTCATATTCTCATGGTCCTAAAGCTTTCACATCACTTTTTGAGTGGTTCAAGTCTAAAGATATTCTAACAATGTATGCATGGTTGTTATGATACATTCAAATGGTCCCTTACTTTTGCAATCAGGTTTTTAGTGCCCTCATGACTTCAAAACTCTTTATCAATGTGTTCTCAACAAGAAAACACTTTTAACATGGTTCATCTTGAAAATAGACCAATTTTCAAGATTTACACAATCAACATAGTTCTCCTTATGTTGTTTGAGCCCTTTTCATTGGGTTTACAATTGATTATGTGAGTAATTTAGCCTTTCATTTTGTTTACACTCAGCCTTGGGGTGTTATCGGGCCTTTACAATCTAAGGAAACATTAGAGGAGCTCTTTTTGCCATCTACTTTGCGGTATTTGTGATTTCAAATCTCAACCATGGCGACACCTTGTTTTTTATGCTTGGGGATTTATCCCACATGTGCAAGGAGGAGAAACACACAATTTTTATATATAGAAAAAAACTCCCTTCATATCGTGGAGCAAAGGCTTCATATACTTGACTTTTTCCCGAGCACAAAGTGGAAAAAGTGGAAAAGGCATGAATTGAGACTAGTAAGGATTACACCACATGGTACAATTGCTAAACCACAGGGTTCCCAAGTTGATCCATATAGGTTAAAATGCTTAAGGCGTGAGGGAAATTTGAAATCCCATAGACAACAAGATTGTGACATGTGGCACTATTCGAGGCATACACGTAGACCAATGACGGATGATAGGGTGTCGGGTAGTTGAATAAAGTATATACAAGGTGTAAAATTATTTAGAGCATGGAAGCCCATTATTAGTGTCATGTGGCACCAATGATGAGCTTATACATAAACCAATGACATGTAATTGGGAGTCGAAGATTGAGACCAAGGGAGAAAAATAAAGAAAGCCTTAGAACCCATTACAAATGAGATAACACCACATAACACCAATCACAAATTGCCATATGGCATGAAGTGGAGACATAACAAATTATAGCGAATAGAATTACGACATGTGGAAAAAATCACAAGGTTCCATGTGGTATAAAATCAGGGCACAAATGTTGTCACGTGGACTAGTGATGGGTTGTCGAGTTGTGGTTGGTTCTGAGAAGATAAAGACCAGGAGGAAACAAAGAATAGGAAATGGAAAGCCTAAGAGCCTATAGCAAGTAAGAAATGGACACATGGAAAAGGTACCATGTTGGTTTAAAATTGACGTCCTCTTGGACGTCACATGAATTTCAAGCCATGGAGTAACCTATATCTAGTAATTGTAGACACCCCAAAATTACACTTTTGTTTCCACTTGTTCCCAATGTTATCCTAGTATGCCCTGTTATTCACCCATTTGCGATTAATTGATTAATTAATTCACATTGTACCCTTTGGATTAATTAAATTAATCCCATGTACCTTTTGTACCCCTTTGACTAAATTAATTGTTATTGATTAATTAATTAAGTGTGTGCACATCCTAGTCATCCGCTTGTTCAAACTCCACCTAGACTCCACTTGGACTCCCTATCCTTACCCTAGTTAACTACACTTCTATAATCCTAGAAAGGTGGGGGTAATTAAAATGCACGTACAACCACCTTTCTAGATGCAACTTTTGTAATTAATTCATTTACTACCCCGACACTATTGCAACTGCCCACAATGCTATTTTTAGCATACTCATTTATCCGTGTGTAACTCGATTTCAACTACCTTCTGCTTCTATAAATTACAGGCTTACTTTCCTTTCAAACTGTCTCTTGAATCTGACATACAAAAACTCTATTGAATTATTTGTGTTGATAGCATTTGCATTTTGTATTTGGAGAGCACTCAAGAGCATCCACAATCATCTCTGATATTTTCATTTGCAAGGTTTCACAAGAGACCCTTATTTGAGGTTTGCACAAAAGGTTGCTGAAAGGTTTGCATGGTTTGTTTATCTTTCATTCTCAAGTAATTTTTCTCTGCATACGGTAATAATTTTCCATGTGGGTCGATAAATAAATTAAAGGCACCATTATAGTTTGAAACCCAAAATTTTGTTCTCTGAGATTTAATGGTGGGAAAATGGAATATATATGCATTTTGGGCCATATCTTCTGATCATTGCAAATAATAAGTCTTTTTGAAAGCTCTCAAGAAATTTTAACAAGTGTAATACATTTTGTTGCATAAACCTCTATATTTTTTTAGAAATACGCATTTAAAGATATTGCAGGATATTTTTCACATAATGCATATTAGACACAAATTCAGAGTTCAATGGAATTCATTTCTTGAGGCCAACACCTTGTTTAAGTAGGAAATCATACTCTACACTAATGCAGCACCCATTTTCAAAGATTTAAGATCTAACTTTCCATCTACTAGAATATTTTGCATGTTGGAGTTAGATTTGGGTGTTTAATGTATACAACCACATTTGAGCAGGTTTTTGTGCTCCAAAAATTCAAAATTTTCCCTCTTCTTCTCTCCTTCTCTTCTCTTTAGATCTCTATACAATATAGAGGATTTTCATTGCAAAGGATCTTCTTTATCTCAAATGTAAGGTGAATCTATTTGTGAGATCCAAATATTTCTAAGTGTTTGGCCTTTGTTTCTCATTCCAATAACATTTTCAATGCCTCTCTCATGATTATATTGTGTAAACTTTAAACAACAATATAAGGTTGATGTGGCCCATAACAACTCTTCAAAATTGTGTTTTCTTATCTCGCATGGTGTTTATTTGTGGATGTAGTGTGTGTGGCTCTTATGTATAGGTTTTTATTCACCGTGTGTTATCAAAACCATGGGAGAGTTACCCTAATTTATGTAGCGTATCACCAACTTTTTGTTTTATTTTTTTCCTTCTCTCTTTTCCTCTCACAATTTTAGCCTAGGAATTAGCTTAGTGTTAGTATAGGCATTAGATTAGTTGGGTGAAAGAGTCAAATTTCTCTAGAGGAATGCTTCAAATAGCTCTAGGTTCTGACACTTTAGAAACATTTCCATATAGTTGTTTATGTTTGAAGAATTTTCCCGCTCATGTTTCAAGTTAATGGAATGGTGTGCAAGAAAACAATAAACTCAAACATATGGGAGGGTTTAAGGCTACTTCCTGATGTGCGATGATGATTAAGATGAAGATACGGGTGTAAATATCCTCTCCGCGGTGATTTCAATAGCTGCACAACAAAGAGATAGATAAACAAGAAACATGTTAGTAGATTAGATGGTGGGTTGCACACAAAAGTCAACCTCGATAAGTGATACACTTCTAAGGAGTATGTCAACCCACTTTGATTAAAATATCGATAAAAGATGAAAGATGGATAAC
This sequence comes from Taxus wallichiana var. yunnanensis, assembly GCA_018340775.1. NCBI lineage: Eukaryota > Viridiplantae > Streptophyta > Pinopsida > Cupressales > Taxaceae > Taxus > Taxus wallichiana. Next base: position 1,036,053,513 of record CM031234.1, read on the forward strand.
ATGTAGAATATAAAAGAACATAGATATTCTAGAATAGGCTAAGATAGAGATCGATAATGATAAACTACTAAATTAAGATATGAAAGATCGAACCTGATTGGGTCGATGGTGAGTGCAACAAAGTAGGTCAAAAGATGTGAGAAACAATGGATTTGGATTCGATGTTTAGATGCTAAGGGTGTTATGATCTGATGTAGAAACGTATGAAACTAATTTAACAAAAATATAATTTTGTAAAACCCTAATTTTAGAGTAATTAAATGTAAACTATGGTATACAATTGCTAAGTACAATATGATGCAAGTAAATAAGCAAGTAAATATAAAACCCTAAGTAAGTTATGTAGAAATAATGACTTAGCTTATTTACGCTTGATCCAGAAGTGCTCTAGACTGGGAAAACTACTGAAAATGAAGTGAATAGTGTCATAAATGCTCCAAATAATTTCAAGACTACATGAATGAGGCCGGACACGGGTGCCTGCGGTTAAATAGGGGCACCTGGCACTAACAACCTCTTACTAGGTGCCTGTGCTGTGAAAATGGTCAGAACCTAATCTTCACTATATCGCACAAGTGTCACAAAATTCCCAGTTGATCACCTATGTGTCGCTATTTGATTTCCGATGATATTTGTAACCTACAAAATAGATATCACCTGTAAAACCCACAATACTACATCAAATCCAAAAATAAAGATGCAATATGGGGAGTCACACTGACCTCGACGATCACCCTGAGAGTGAACTTACGACTGAGCGTTGCACTACATCTCATACTCCATGTAGTTGTAATGTGTATGTGTAATAATTTTTCCCTAGGATTCCCTTGCGCAAGTGCACTTGATAATGGGTTGTAGCTAGATGTAACAATGTAGATAAATGTGTGGATGGAATAAAGAAACTTCCCCTTCCTATTCTATGTATGCAAAATGCATTCCCTTGTCCCTTGAATGGATACTAGATGGATTCCTTGAAGTTCTTTTGTGCCTTTGGATGCAATATTAGGTGATGATGGTATATGTTTAGAGCTTGGTCCTTGATTTTGGTCACATAACTATTCATTTATATGATTCCCTTGTTTGAATTTTGTAATTGACAACTGGAAGGCTGCCCGATAAGTGAAAAAGGTTCCTAAAAGATAAAAGAGACCCAAAAGAAGCGAGTAAGGTGGAAAAGGGTTAGGTGCTGCGAGCTCATGTCTGGTGGGGCGTTGGTGTTTGGAGTCATAAAGATAAATGAGTAAAATATTGACTAGGTTATAGGGTGTGCAAGACCAAATAGAAAATAAGAAACAAAGACAAAAGGCCAAAGACAATCGTCAATTACTAGTTTTCTTGCTTAGGAATCATATGAATGCTAGTATGTATTTAGGACCTAGAAATGTACCCAAATACGTGATTTAGTGTCTACATTTTCCCTCACTTTATGTTGTTGAGTGAATAATCAATAACATAAAGTAGATAAGAGATGCATACATGATAACCATGTAGAGTGTGCGGCGAAGCTCGTGCAGTGGACAAGTGAAGCATGGAAACTAGGAAGAGAAAGTGACCCTAGGGGTGAAGTGTATGTGTTGTACCTTTTGTTGTTGTAGCTTATTGTTGCTACTTCTTGTAATGAAGGACTTGCAAAAATATTAATAACAATGTAGTCAAATTTGTGTATATGAAAAAATTGATCAAAGTATGCAAAAGTGTGTGTAGACACCTAAAATCTGCCTACACATTTTTATTGCTAAAATTGTACTAACTATCCTCTTTCCCATCATTTCCATTCAAGGGTCAAAGCACAATAAAATGTCCCACTTTTTTGTATGTTTTGTACCTTTATAAACATGAATTTTCAATTTCATTGATTTTCTAAAGGTAATAGCCACAAAACCGTACACATTCATGAAATTCCACAAACTAACGAAATGTTGTGTTTAGAGTGTAGAATACATGTACATTTTTAAAAAAAATTAGCAAAAATATGGTCTTTTTCTTAATTTTATTCATACGTTGTTTCTTATGTTATAAAAGAGGAACGACTGTCCCCGATGGTGTTTTTAAATGAAAACTTATTTTTTCACCATGAAATTTTAGATATATGTTCAAGATTTGAATATCGAGGTCTTGTCAAATTTTTCATATTTTTAAAATTAATTATTTAGTGAAGATATTTTCAAATAAATGGCGTACATATGTCTATGCCAATAACTTTTAAGATTTATATCGAAATTGAATTTTTTTCATAGCTACGAAGAAGACTTCAACAAATAGTAAGTTTATTTTTTCAAAAAAAATTGATATATTTTTCTATTTTTAAAATTGGGTTGATTGTGTACTATTGATTGTCCTAAAATACCATATGTTAGCAAAAATAAAAAATAAATAGTAAAACATATTTTTAAAATGAAAATTATATTTTTAGAAAGTTAATAAAATTTTGTATTTTGTGTTAAAATTTTGTAATTTTACTAATTCATTAACCCTAATTACATGGCACCTAAGTGGCACATTTCAGCAAACAATCATCCTCCAAATGGATTTGGCGCCAAATGTGCCACATAGGGGGGTTCACGCAAACCCTCCTTAACTACCAACCTGCCGCCATAGAGCCGCCCGCACATTTTCCTTCAAAATTGGTCATTTCGTAATATCTATTTTTAAAACTATAGTTTTAAAATAATATTGTTCAATTTTATGTTTTAAATTTAGTTTTACAAATTTTATTTTTAAAACTAGAGTTTTAAAGTAATTATAGTTTTTTTATTGTTTTTGATCAAAAATATATAATATGTTATTATATTTTTAAAAAATAATTTTTATTATTTATATATAATACAATTAACTTTAAAACATATAGTTATTTTATTTAAAAATATATTACAAAATTAAATAATTGTATATTAAATTTAAATTGTTTTAAAATTAGAAAAGTTGTTTTAAAGTTATAAAAAAGTGAAATTAAAAATAACCTAATTTCTATTGAGATTTCTATATAATAAGAGTTGCATGTGTATAGTTTTCTATTGAATTTACTCTTAGAAATTCAAATCTAGCTCAATTTATGTGTGCGGTGAAAATTATTGAAGTGGAGGAATCATGGGAAATGAAAGAATGAGAAACGAAAATATACTGAGGAATAGAAAGTAGAGAAGAATGCTAGAAGATCAATTCATAGGAAGGCACAAACAGAGAGAAGACACAAATAGAGAAAGACAAGGCTGCAAAAATTGGTACATACATAGAAACCCTTGATAGATCGTAATTTTATTTTTTTTTCTAGGGTAAATATGATAATATATTTTTAGATTGGGTAAAGGTAAGGGTTTTGATAGGATCCCATAACCTAAAACAATAGAAAAAATATGTGAAAATAAAAGGCTCTAACAAAAACAACGTAAGAACCAACCTTACCGAAAAAGGATCCACACAGAAAAATCATTCAACAAAACACTAATTGTTGAAATATCAACAAAACATCAACTAATCTCCCTAAATATAAAACATGGTAAAAATATTGCAACCACTCAATAGTATAATTTAGATCTTGATCTAGCCATCTACTTTGTTTTTGTATTGCTTGTTACTCTCTAGCACACATGGTTGAATTGGTCTCTTATTTAAATCTAGGGTTTCTATTTAACATCAACTTCCATTCTTCAACATCCTCTCTCACCTCTTAGAGAGGCTTTGTTTCAGTACCCACCAACACCTTTCTAACTTAATCCTCATAATTGGGTCATTCCCAAAAACAAGAACCTTTGTATTCCTCCCATCTATATCTCTATAGTTAGGGTTTGAGTTTCATTTTGTGTCGAGCTATAGAATGTCACTCCATCCAAGATCATTGTTTTCCTCTCCTTCATACTTCTTATCTTGATCTTGATCTTCCATGTTTCTGATCTATAACTTAAAAACTAATTCATTCATTCACTTCATAGGTAACTTGTCAACTAATTGGAAATGTGATAGAAATATAAGAAACTAAATTGTCTTCATCGAGTTAAATAAAAAGTAAAATTTTCCTAAAATATAATAAGATATAGAATTAATAAAATCACCTATAAAGTATGAAGCACACTTAATCAAGAAAAATTTCCAATTTACAAGTGAAGAGCATATCATGATAAATTAGAGAAAGCATAATGAAGTATCAAGTTTTAAGTATCAAACTTCTCCTTACATTTATGTAGTTACATCCCAACTATTGCACCTCAAATAGGTAATGAACTATGTGAGTTTGATGCCTCTTCAAAGAGGTAATACATAGGTGGAACAAGGATTCCACAAACCAAACCACTAACCTTTTCAAATCAATATCAAATATTAATATAATTCTATTATTTGTGTTTACTGACCGTGTACATAATTTAGTAGAAATTTCACTTTTATTAATTCTTGTATCATGTTTGGATACGTTTTTAATGTATAATCATTCAAAATACCCTCCTACGCCTCATCTTATAGATCACTCATTCATCCTTTATTCATGGACCAATTTTACAATGTCAATCTTCCTTGATCTTGTTATGGCTATAATACCTATCACCAGATTCATACTATCGATCAAAGAAAGTTCATACCTAGTTATTGTTGATGATTCTTAATTATGTATAATTTTACAAAAGGAATTTAAATCAAACATTTAAGATATGTTTCTATAGATAAATTAACTCAAAGATGATCTTTTATATCTAAGGAATATAGTCTAGGTATAATTCTTGGGACTAAAATAGGTTCATGTTAAATACAGGCTAAAATAAAGATCAACTTATACATAATAATACTTTCTCTACAACTCAATATTTATAATAGGGTCTTCCTCCTCCTCTATAGATTCACCTCCCTAGTGTTGTTTCTAATCTTGGTTTTCCATGTTACCAAACTCTCCAACCTCAAAAGGGTCGACCTAGAAGCCTAACCCAACTATGTATTTCCTTTATGATTGTGTGAATGGGGTTAAAACCATATTTCTATTTCTTTAAGATATAAGCCTTATTTTTTCCATAAACAAGGGACCTCCCAATAGAGTGCTCACATAATCCTCCCTTTTAGAAAAGGATAGTATAAATTACCCTTTTCCATCTACAATTTATACATGGCCTTTAGATTTACATTTTCAATTGACCCATTCCCTATAAACATCAATACTACATCGATGGGTCCAAGAAAACTAGATCAATAAGGGAAACTTGAGCTCTATTAAAACAATCTTGTTTAGAACTCTCAAGAATAATCCTCCTCCTACTTTAGTTGTGGAAGCAAAGACATGTCCTCTCAAAAATAATCCCTACCCTCTCACCCTCTAAAGGAATGTTTAAAGTTAGATCCTTAGTATAATTAATCTAAGAGTTATCTTTCTAACTCATAAGGAATGTACAAATAGATATGCATCACTCCTTCAATAACTTAGATACTTTTAATTGGCTAAAATAGTCACAACTTGATTCTATGAACACATGTTTTCTTTATAATCTCACTACTTCTTCATGATATTTTAGGATGCTCTTCACTATATTCTATGTGTTCTCCAACATGTCACAAATATGTGGAATTTACATCAATCTATTTCATTCAATGGCTATCATGTTTGATTTTGTTATTTTTCTTCTTTTTAAATTGTTTTTAGTGATAAATTGGTTTGGTTGCATATATATATCAAATTGGTGAATCAGAATATGAGTTGGTTGAATGGAAGTAGCTTGTTGTGGTGAATTTATCTTAAAAGGAGGTTGATTATTACCAATTATTATATGGCCTAAAGGTGTGGTAGGCTTGTTAGGAGATGTGTATGTAGTAAATGGCAATTTATTCATATTCCTCAAAGTGTATGTATTTCCCTTCAAAATTATGTTTAAAGGCATGTAATTAATCTAGAACTTCTTTTTGTTTAGTAAATCCTATCAAGGTTAGGTAAAAAGAGTATAAAAATCATTTTTGTACTCATATCCAGGAGGAATTGATGAATTAGAAGAGTAGTTTATCTTCTAGATATTACTATTTATCAACTTAAAAAATATTTTATATATATATATATATATATATATATATATATATATATATATATATATATGAATGGTGTAATCACATGTGTATATTAATTTTTTACAAATTTTGTTTATGGACATAGAACATGATGCCTGCATAGTATGTTGAAAGTAACAATAAAAAAGTTATGGAATTACTTCCCAAGAAAAATGTGAAACACTTGGTGAAGATGGATTTCAAAATTAAAAGAATTTTCCCAACAAGAACCACTATCACGAAATAAAACAACAAAAAATGTAGAGATAATATATGGTGAATTTGTTAATTTGACTACAATTGCTAGAGCACATTTGTTGGTTACATTCTTGAATCATGTTGATATGAAGGAAACATTGGAATTTTTGGGTGTGGATTTTGGATGGAAAAAGTCAAAACATATGGAAGAATAATTTTTGGGAATGTTTCTAAAGGAATAAGTTCTTTGGGTACAAAAACTAGGTCTGTTGATAAGAGTATTTATCATAGAGCAATATTAACTTCAGTTGTAAGTGAAGATACAACAAAGAATCGTTATGTTACCATTGTTGCCAAGGTATTAGGTGTATCTAGAAAGACAATCAGTAGGTATGCAAAGAGGAGGAAGACATTGGATAATTCTACTGTGGAAGAAAATTGGGCACTAATGTGTAGAAATCCACATTTTGATAAAATTGAGGATAATATTGTGAAGATAGTTTCTGATTTTTGGACTAAGAGGACTCATCCTTCTCCAAATGTGAGGGATGTTTTAAAACACATGATAGCTCACAATAACTATGATGAACATATAAAACATTGGCTTGAAATAACTCAACATGAGATGTACATCAAGTTTACGAAGAACATCTAGATGTTAAGATTGGACAACGAATTTTTGAGAATTTGTTGATAAATTCCTTGAACATGTTGTTGCCACTATCACGTTGAGTTTGAATATCACTATCAAGTACAAAAAATATATATATGACATATATATTGAGGTGTGCTTTCATTTATATCCATATTAGAAAAGTGATTAAATTTTATTTTTTGAGATGTGATTTAAAATTTATGTATTTCAAAATCTATGTTTTTTCAGGTGTATAGAAAGTTACGAGAAGCATCAAATGGTCTGAAAATGCCCCCTACACGTGTCAGTGAATTCATAGCTTCTATTCTTTGCACAATATCTGATGATCATGTCGACGATCGTATGGCTTACATCAAAGGTGTATGTGACAAGTGTGGGGACTTGAAATTATTGCCAGAAACAAATGAAGATTTGGACACAATTCAAATGGTGGCTTACAAGAGGTGATTAATCAATTAAAAATATATATAAATATTTTTAAATTTGGATGTACATATTTTATTTTGATTTTTATGTTTACTGCAAATGAATATGATAATTTTTCCATTATGTATTGATTTTGTAGGTTCAAATACCTAAAATATTCAACACGGATTGGGAAGGATGCAACCAGGTTAGATTTGCTAGAAGAGGAAATCCCCATTGTTGTATTCATGCAAAGTTTCTGAAGTTTAATTAGTCTCATACATCAAACATTCTCACTATGCAAAGTGGCAGGCTACACAATTCAAGACCAATAGAGACACATTCCCTATTGGTTCTATATTGTCAGTGGTTGATTTTGTTGAGAATTACTCATTTTCTCATCAAAACGAGATTTAGACACAATATTATCATACTGACCAGGTTACCATCATGGTTCAAGTATTTTATAGGCATGCACAATTAGATTTGGATGGGGTTGAAAGTATAGATGTGAAGTGAGTGATCAAGAAGGAGTATCACTTCTATATAAGTGATGACAAGGAACATGACACCCAATTTGTGTAGCATTGTTTTGGTTTGTTCTTTCAATATCTTCATCAATGAGGAGTACAAATAGATCAACATTTTGTTTGGTCGGATGGTTGCACATCACAATTCAAATCCTCTCGCCCTTTCTTTGCACTCATTCGCTATCATCGTCATCACAAAATACCTCATTTATGGAGTTTTTTTAGAGTGGTCATGGGAAGGGAGAACACGATGGTGCAAGTACATGCATCAAACGTGCTCTAAAGAAACAAAACTTTGATTATGAGGGAGATCGATTTATTGATGCCCACACCATTGTTGAATGGTGTAAGAAACATTTTGTAGTTCAAGCTTCAACCTCATGGACGCCAACCCCACACAGAGTGTTTTGGGAGATAACATGTATGTACATTTAAAACATATATGTATCTTGATGTGATTTATTGACTACAAGTTACAAACTTTAAAAATTCTTAATTTTGATGTTTGTTTTAAACTTTATTGATTTTGTACATGATTAATTAAGGTATTGATCAAAGGAAAAAGTATGGATGTGAAAGGAATCCTAATTCTAGGTCTCTCGCACTCTATGATGATTATGGACAATAATAACTAAACAATCTATATAAGAGATTATTCTTGTTTTTGTTATGAATGCATGAACAAATCATATTCAAAGTGCAATAGTCAAAAACATGGGTATGTAGGTGAGTGAAAGCAAGTTAGTTTAGTTGTGGATGACACATATGGATCAGATCATGATGATAGTTTTGAAGATGTGCCATTGATTTCACCTGATTATGACCACATATCTAGACTGGTTAAACGAGGTAAGTTTTATTTAAAAGGATTGTATAATTTGATCATTGAATTTATATGTATAATTTATAGTATATGGATCATTGAATATTTCTTTGCATTTTGTTGTAGGTGATGTATTTTCAGTCATTGTTGAAGAAGACAATATTGAGAAAGTGGGGTACTACTTGTTGTGTTGCACATAAGAGAGAACAAAGCTAACATGTGAAATAATAAGTGAGGAGAAAACATTTGATACTGGCTCAGTTATAGTGCAGGGAACATATTTACAACAAGTGAAAACCCTCCAAAGTGGGATTCACTTTGTTGATTATAAACAGAAAAAAGGTGTATCATTACACCCATCACATAATTGCTACAAGGTTACAATTGCATCGGTGAAGACTCAAAGTGGTCAACGCAAAAAATGGAGACTAGATGTAGAAGATCATGAAAACAATTTACGGAGTCATTGAACAACGAAATGAGCCACTTGGTATTATATAGAAGGACCTAATATTATATATTGATGTCTTCTAAATGGAATATTTTCTATATTTTATTTGTCAATTTGGCATACATATTTGACAACTTTCTTGTTATGAATTAAAATTTATAACCTCCGGTCCTATATATATGTTATGGATTAAAATTTCTTGCTATGAATTTAGCTTGTCCTAGATGGGGTTATGATTTTTATGTATGTGATTATTCTTATTACTATGCTTACAAGTTCCTATTACACATTATTGATGATTTCTTGCTATGAATGTAACCTTATACATGATTGTACTATACAATTATTACTTGTCCCTTGTTCTTGAAGTCCCTCATTCTTTAATGATATAAAAATCAATTATTACAAGATTGAAGAGGGATTTTATTAAATATTGTTCAAAGGAAGCATTGAAGAAAGCCCACATTTAAGATTTTATGTCTTCATATTCTAAAAAGTAAAAGGTAAAGGAACTTTTATCTCATGCATTAGTTTTATGCACATATAGTTGTATCTCGATAATATTCTTTCCATGTATCAATTTTTTTATTCTATAAATGGGAAGAATGTGGAGTTTTCTTATCATAATGTTTTGATCAGAGATTTACAGAATATAGAGGTGGTGATTTCCTATGGTGGTGTTGATCATAGCTCACACTTCTATGTGTTTTATGGATTTGAGTATTCTTAAGGGACATACTAATTTCTCATGTTGACTCATTGAGAAAACTTTATCATGAAGGATTTGGATACTTGAACTATATATATACAACAAATGAGTTCAAAAAACTTGGTGCTAGGTCTACCTAACATGTCTTGTATTGATGGTGTTTTTAGATATTGTGTACATGTAAAACGACATCATTACCATTTTTCCAAAGGAAATCATTTATGATATTTGTTTCCCTTTATTCGGTCTAAAGTGACTTTATGTTCTTTCCTACTCATTATTTTTAGGGTCGGTATGTTTCATTTCATTGATGACTTATCACTTCTCAAGTATACTTTCTTAAGTATAAGAATGAACTCTTTAAAAAAATTAAGTAGTAGTTGAACATGACACAATATGAGGTTTGATATCATATCTTACTTGATGTTTTCCTCGATTGTGTTACTGAGGCTTGGGAATTTATTCTTGATGAAACATGTATATCCATGGATAATATGAGTGAAAAAATCACTTTTTTTTGGATATTTTGAGGATGTGAAGACTTATGAATTGTTTTATCCTATCACTCATGAAATTTTGTTTCAAAAAGATCTCTAGTTTGATGAGCATTTCACCTCTGTAGAGTCTTCCTCTACATTTTCTCATTAAAGCAATATTTTTTCCTCAAATATTGATGATTCAAATCTTATTAATGATGATGTTTGCATTATTGTTTTTCATCCTCCACCTCCACCTTCTACTACATAATGTATGCCCATGTGGGTACGTGCTACTCTAAAAATGGCTAGTTCCTTGTAGGGGATTTTATGACACTCCTGACATGTATTCAAAGTCATATAGAGTTTGTCTTATCATTGATGTTATTTCATAATATCCACATAATGTTTTAGATGTGACAAGTATACTAGAGTTCAAGACATCCATAGTAGAGGAGTATTCTTTGTTGATGTAGAATGACACTTAGGATTTGGATTCTCTTCCTAAGGGAGTAAATATGGTCTATTTTAAGTGAGTCTATGGGACCAAATACATATATTAGATGGTTATATTGACATATATAAGTATTTTATTGTAGAAAATGGTTTATCGCATGGTGAAGGAATTCACCATTCTTATAACTTTTCCCATATTTTCTTGAGATAAATTTGTTCTTGCCTTCTTTCACTAGCTCCATTAATGGGGTGAACGAAAGGTGCATCAAATTAACTCGAATAGTACACTTATTCATAGTGATCATCATTAGAAGATATACAAGGAGTGTATATAGGTATTTCATAGGATTATTCACATTTTTAGTATTTGTTGTTCACTTTATGGTGAGAAATAATCTCCTCGAGCTTGTTATGCTAAGATGGAAACTTTATTTTTACCTATGGATTTAATCATTGTGATTTTAAAACCCTACATTATACATCAAGAGATTTTAAGAATACATTTCGATACTTTTTCTTTATGTCGATGATTTGTTTCTCACATGTAGAACTCTTCGATGATACATAATGTAAAACCCAACTTGATGGAGTAATCTAATATGAAAATTTGTGACTTTTGCATAATTTTTTTACAATGATTTCTCAAACTTCGATAGGATATCCATTTGCCAAATACTTTTTCTTTAACCTACATTATTTATTAAGAATCCTTGATCATAAACCTACAACTAATCCATTTTATTTAGGAGTCACATTATGACATACACTACACCTAGTTTTGATCCCAATTTACATATCGGAAGTTATTTGGTAGTGTTTTTAATTTGATACATAATCATCTTGATCTTTCATTTTTTTGTTTTCCTTATATCACTTGAGGGTATATCTCTTTTTAGTATAATTACAAGATGAAAATTACTACAATAGTTAACACAGAGTTATAGGAAAAATCAACACATTGCATATGCTAATAAACAACTTCAATAACACAAGAAATACAACACATTGCATAATACCTTGAGGAAGTAATACAACCCAAATAGTAGTGGTAAATACAACAAATTCCTTAAGCTATTATAATTTATAGATTGATAATGAAAGCCAATTGTAGTTGTTTACAAGAGCAATGATTATAGAGAATAATTCATATAGGAATAATGTCAATTCAAATATGCAACAAAGTATTACAACATTGAAGTTCCCCATAATAGACCAATTTTTGTGAGCATCAATGTGCCAAAAAAATGAAATAACGCATTTAGAGGGCATTCTATCATGTCTAAGTACAATATATATATATATATATATATATATATATATATATATATATATAAAAATCACATGTCTAATGAATATATATACACATGTGTCTAAGTCATATATCAAAATATAAAAATCATGTCTAATGAGTATATATACATGTCTAAAATCTCATGTAAACACATAGATATACATGTACATGATGAAAACACTCATACAACATGTATCATTGAAGTCTTTGTCGTGTAGTAGGGCGAGTACTAGACCCCTCACTTTAGGCTCAAAATCTCATTTAAACACATAGATATACATGTACATGTTGCACTGTTAGCCTATATTTTAATAAAAAGAAATATACACATGAAAAACTATATATAACATACCATATATTAAAATTTATAAGAAAAATTCTACAACAATTTCTTGATTAATTGAATACATCATATAACATATATGTACAATTGATTACCTCAATATCTATCCCCGGGTGGATGTTGGGAGTATCTACACTATGTGTAGATCTTTGTCCCGTGAATCCCTGTGAAACAAAATAAATTAAATGTAAGAAGTTGATAAATAAGATTTTTGAATAAAGTTCATTAATTTCAAACATTTCAATTTAGATTAAATATTAATTCTAAAACACATGTATATATACCTCTGCAAAATGAGTCTCCAAATCTATGGGACTGTCACCCATGACCTCAACACCAACAAATATCTTGCCAAGTGAGCCAAGCTGACTCAGGCTGGAACATCAAGATCCATGATGCACTCAGTCAAGAGATGTGTGTATGTCATGTGGGAAAATGGTGTGGGATGTGAAGCACCACACACTAGAGCAGAAGCCTAAACACACAAGTAAATATTCAATTTTAATATTAATAAATTGTAAAGTAATGATGAAATAAAATAAATTTTAATTAAATTAAGGTTTAATTTTCACACATTGGAACAAAAATGTGCTGAACATCGGGTGTGACAATCCCAGGAACATGAGGTCAGATCAGTAGCAGTGGCAATAGTACCTGACTTGAAGATATATTGTCGTTCTACTCTATAAAATCTAAAACCCCTAATAGTGGAACACTGCAATGTTGTGTAATCACCTCATATGCACGCAACAAGTCAGCAACCATGATACATCCTATCTAACGTGTAATGCAGTGGGATTTTTCACCACCTCAAAGTCATTTGGGAAATCAAATGTGCATGAGTGTATACCTCGTTGCATGCATCATTATTGCTTCTAGCACCTCCATTTTTAGTCTTTGTGTCTCGAAGGTACTAACCCACACCTGGTCGAGAAGATATCAATTGGGTCTTGTGAGATCTCTCTCTCGTAGATACAATGGGGACACCTCAGGTCTATGGGTATACCTATTTTGAGGTGAACCTCCGGGGTTAAAAGGTCGGTTCCTTATTGGTGTTCACTAGACTACTTTCTAGGAGTTTTAGGGTTAGGAAGTGACTAAAAATGAAATAATTACTAAGGTGATACACCAAATTTGAATAAAGAACTTGACTTGAGTGGAATACACAACTGACTTGTGAAGAATTCTTTGTGTGCATGAACCAATTTGTACTTTCTACAAAATGTAAGGGCAAAAACACTTAATTTATACTAAGGGAAAATCACAACAGTACTAGTAAGCTAACATGCACAATGAAATTTAGCAGAAAATAGTAGATCTACAACAGGGTAAAGTGATTAATCAGGGAATATTGATTCACAAGATTAATACTGGCATACACAAGACTACAGAATAACTTGGAAAGGCAAGAGTAATTCAACACTCAGAGGGTAAAACTGGTAGAAATTGCTTCAGTACTCATATCAAAAGTTCTTCTGGGAAAAATCTCTAAAAAATTCCCCCCTTTGTGCTTTGCAAGAGCACACAATATATAGCAAAAGTTCACTCCACTTCCTAAAATAGCCTTCAGGTTGTACTCGCCCATGTATCCTAATTTTATCCTTTATTTAATAATAAATAAAGGAATAAAATAATACAAACTAAAGTACGTGATAAAAATAGGCATTATCAGCCTTAGATACAATTCAGTCAAACTACAGTTGACTATTCTATTTTTAGGAAAGAAAGATGAATAATTGCTAAAATTAAAATTACTTGCTATGCAAGTCTTCTCTCTTTGCACATGCAAGTTCGTCATCTTCTCTAGTTCTGTCCTATTGTGAAGGCATGCAAAATTATCTCCTGTGTGTAGGAAAAAGGATGCAACCTTAGCCATATTTACAAAAATAAAATGAAGTGGGGACCATCTCCAAGGTATACATGTTTTTATTTCTTTCAATGATCTGGATAGTCACGAAAGTGACATTTGCAAATTTGTTTGAAAATCCCATGTGGGGACCACCTTTGGTTTGGAATGCTGTCGTATTATAGACTTAGGCATAAGCATGTATATGATATCAAAAAGGGACCACCCTTGGCTAGCCCACCATGCATTAGTTGATCCGCCACCTTTAGACCCCATGGCACATAATACAATTTTCACCTTTTGGTGATCATGGCATATAATAATGTTTTAATTTTTGGGCATGCATATAGTTTAGACTTTGTAAAGTCTTGGCGAATTGTTTTGTTGACCGTCCATGTGGGCTGGCCCCTCTCCATGATGACTCGACCCTTCATTTGACCACTAGCACAGGTAACTTGACCTTAGGCTTGGTTTAGCTTGGATTTCGCGAAGTGTTTGAGGCCCTTGATCTTGTGCCTCGGTTTCTCTCCTCCACCGTTGATCTTGTAACCCGGATTAGGGTTCTGGCCTGAGCATTTAATACGGTTGGTGGCATTTAATTGGGCTCTATCACTTTGGAACCTGTGTGGGCCGATCACCGTTCATCTTGGCACTTGGCATTTGATGAGTCGTTGATGCTTTACCATGGGTTAGGGTTTTGTAACCCTAGTTTCAAATGTAAGTTTATACTCGTGAGCTTTCATTTTGGTCACTTCATTTGGTTTTTCATTCGTGGGAAGCCCTGGAAAATTTTTGCTTGCTCTGTGATTTTTTTGATGAATGCTTGGAGATTTTAAAGGTTTTGAGCTTGCATTTATGTTCTTTGAGCCTTCAACGCCATTAATACTTGACTATTGCATGCATTTTTTTTAAGGATCTGGAGGTATTTTTTTTGTTTTTGGTTATGTGCTTGGCTTTTCCATTTATATATGATCTAAATATCATTTTCATCTATTATTCTACTCTGTATCACTTGTGGAGTGATGAATCTTTTTTCTCTCTGGTTCTCTACTTTTGGTAGTTAATGAGCTCGATTTGAGCCTATAGAAAGAGATGCCAGCATGGTTTGTTTACTTGTTTCATTAATGGTGAGTTCTTTGCACTGTTTTTCCTCTTTCTTTTCGAGCTCGAGTTTTCATTCTTAAACTCGAATCTTGCAAAACCTTGGTTATAATGTTCGTAAAATGAAAATATTTGTGGGTCATCTTTTCTCCTTTGACCTTGAGCTCGGAACTTACTTCACTTCATTTACATTTTGAACCCTTTACGTGCTCGGGTTTGGATATTTAACTTATAAATCTAGCTCCAAACTTAGAAGTGTAGACTGTTTGATCTTTTACCTCGATATTTGAACTCTGTTTCATTTTCCTGTAGATGTATATTTGGGCTTTGTTATTTGCTCTTTCATTCTCAGATAGATGCACACTTGGAGTTTTTCATTCTTCTCCATTTTGTAGATAATTGGTAAACCTCGGTGAGCATTTGTAAACTTAAAAGAACTCTCCATTTGATTTTAGACTGTATAGTTTCATTTCCCTTTATTTGATATGCACTTTTTCATTACATTTTGTAGAGGTAAAATACTTCGTTTCTTTGTAATTTTTCCTCGTAGATGTATGCTTGGGATCGTGACATGATTCCTTCCTTGAATTGTATGAGTTCAAGCTTCTTGACTTGTTGTTGCTATCTATGAACTATATCCTGGAAATGAAAACCTAGCACTAGTAGTCTATTTCCTTTGTGATTCATTTTCCCTTTGTAGATGTAATTCGAACTACTTTTATGAACTTTGTGCATGCATACTTTGACTTGTTGATCTTATTTCTGTAAGGCATGCTTTAGCTGGACCTTTGCTTGAGCTTTGTAGTTTACTCCATCAGTTGGAAGATGAATGCTATCTTTGATATTCTGTAGTTTGACATTTGCATTCAGGATAATGAATCCTTGGTAGTTGTATGCTGGTTCTTTGTTTGCAAACATGATTGCATACTTTCGTATAATGAAATAAATATCTCCTTTTGGAAAATGAAGAAGATAATTAATTTCTTTCTCTGTAATGGTACTTCACTTTCCAGAAGTCATAGTAGCAAGTATATTTTAATTTCTGCATTATTTCTCAATTCTATTTTTCTGGAAAAGTCCATTTTGCAAGGGGAAACTCTGGCAAAAATTTCCAGAATCCTTCTCTTTCAAGATTTTGATAATTTGACCTTTTAAAAGATATAACATCTCTCTTTGCTTATCTGATCATCTGAATGAGTTGTCCATGCTGACTTTACTTGATTCATTGCAACTTTTCTGAAAATTTGCAAAGTAGTTGCTTCTTTGATTCACACTCAAATTTGGAAATAAAAGGAACATTGATAGTTGTTCTATCATGATGAGAATCGGAAAACATGTATGTTTCGTTTGATCATGATATCAATTTTAAAAGTGATGAAACATGAATTTCCTTGACTGTTTTACTTCCTTTTGAAGCTCAGATAGCTTAGAAAGCAATGTAGTAGCTGAAAAGCATGTGTTTCAATTTTGTTTTTAAATCAAAGTCAATTTTACAAGGGGAGACTCTGGCAAAAAATTTTTCCAAAATCCTATTTTCTCTCTCCTTTTCCATATTTTTGATCCAGATTTGCAAAATATCTTCTTATTAGCTCATTCTACTTCTTTCTTCTGTAACTATCTGAAAATGATGTTTGTGCTTCATTCAAGATGCTTTCTTCTTAACCAAGTAACTGATTTTCAATCAATGTTGCAACCTGTTCCTGCAAAATTTAAAAATGAGTTAGAAATAAATAGGCCTTTTGGCCTCTCTTGTATCCATGTGATTTATTTCTTTTTCTTTCCTTCTTCTGCAACTTTTTTTTAACCTCCTTCCTTCAGTGTCATTTACTCACTCATTTGTTTCTTTCACGAGCTACTTCAGATTCTACCCCTTTTAAATCAACTCTTAGCTTCTTTGATATTCTCTTTTTAGATTCTCTTTATGAACTCTAATCTTCCTTGTTGCCAAATTTCATCTTATTTTTTTTTTTTCCATGTGCCATGTGTTTATGTACCTCTTTCTTTTAAGTACCATTAGATACTTCGAATTCAGAATTTGTATTTGCTTTAGAACATGAGTATTGGAATAACATTGTACCTTGAGCTCAATTTGACAGATGCTTCTCTTGTCTTGTAGGTGTTAAGAAATGGAGATGGAAGCGGAAGATGGAGGAGTTGAGATGGAGATGGAAAGGCTGAGGAGTGGAGACAGAAGACAAAAAAGGCAATGATGGGTTCCTTTTTACTCCTCTACTCTTGTTCTTTAGCACATGTGGTATTCTCATTTCCATGTATATGATGAGTCACTTAGTCATATCCCATGGCTTGTGTGGGAAAGCTTATGATCTCTTATGAATAAAGCATTAAATTGAAATAATGAGTTGATTATCTCTTTCTGCATTCAAGTTTTCCTTTGATTGTACAATGATGTAGGCAACTCAATATCTCAATAAAATGAATTAACATAAGGGATAACTTGAAGTGAATACCTATAACTCTAGTGGATAATCATTGAATGAAATGTGTCTCTTTGTATGCTTTGTGTGATTATCTTAGCTTCCATTCTTCATTTTGACTCCTTTCTGCTATCTCCATTTGGACATTATTGTCACTGTTTGTTTGTCAATATTTTCTTGATGGAAGTAGCAGGAAAGGAATCAATTGTAATCTTTTATGGCAGCATAGGTAAATGCAAACTTATAAATCATAACAACTTTAATGAACATAGAGCAATAAAACTGATAGGCATCAAGATAATAACCGTGAATCTGATTGTCTGAAAACTGCCACTATGTCTGTTGTTCCAAAACTATACACCTTACATATTCTACAATCTGGTGTCTTCATCGGGATAACACAACTGTCCTTCGGGGCTTGTGTTCTCTTGCTGAGGATATTCATGAGATTGCAGACTATGTGAGTTGTTACGTTTTGTAACAGCACACATAGCTGCAGATTTCACTTAATCTCTTTCACAAATCAGCAATAACAAAAAAAATCTGACATAAATCCCTTAGCTTAGGTATACTTCACCAAAGCTGTCCATTGTAACGAAGTTTTGAGTTGCCCATTTTTGCACAAGTGCAAAAATTGTCAACATTTCTAGCGATCCTGCGGGGAAAGCTGCCTGCTAGCTTGTAGACTAGTGCCTTACTCTTGTCCATTGGGTATGGAGTCCAAATCTGAAACCAAAATCTGCCCTTTTCCGAAAGGTCCAACCCTTTCAAAACAACTAAAGATGGGAAAAGATCTGAAAACTGACCATGTGCATGAATGCACTTATTGAAAATAAAGAACGATGCAATGTGTAGAATTACACTTATTGAAAGGGAAATCCTACTCTAACCAATCACTGTAAGATTTTCAATAACAGTGTTTGAGAAACATACCATTCACAGGAATGGGAAGTTCCTCTCCATTCAGCTTGGAAAGCTGAAAAGCATTGTGTTCTTTGCAAGCTGATATCATATAAGGACCACTCCAAAGTGTATCAAACTTTGAGTGTCTTCCTGGCTTAGCACGATCAACATCCCATTTCAACACAATATCTCCTTCATTGAAGATTCTAAATTTGGCTTTCTTATCAAAATTATTCTTCATCTGATTCTGATTCTTCTCCATGTTTGAATGAGCTTGATCTCTTAGTTCTTGTAATTCCATCAATTCTGCATAACGGACCTGCAATGGTTCATTCTCAAGTAATTCCATTTGATGCAGCAAATCCAATGCAGGTAACTCAACTAAAATTGGCATCCTCACTTCTTTCCCATACACAAGCTTGTATGGTGAATTTCCAACTGATCTCTTAGGGGTCACCCTATCAGCCCAAAGTGTTGAATTCAACATTAGATGCCAAGCTCTTTGATTATCTTTGAGTGTTCTTCTGATGATTCTCAACAGATTCTTGTTAGTGCTTTCAGCTAATCCATTACCTTGTGGGTAATAATTAGATGAAGAGCTCAAGTAGATTCCATGGCTAATAGCCCAATCTATTACCTTAGCACCGAGAAACACTAAAGCATTATCTGATATGATAGTTGTTGGAACACCAAATCTACAGACTATCCCTTCATAGAAGGCTAGTATTGAAGCTTCATTAGCATCCTTCAAGGCTACTGCTTCAGTCCATCTTGTAAAGTAATCTGTAGCAGTTAGAATCCATTTATGTCCTTGTGAAGAAGGTGGGTTAATCATTCCAATAAAGTCAAGACCCCACTGCATAAAGGGTTGATCAGCTGAAATAGGCTGCAAAGGCAACGAAGCTAAACGTTCTTTTCCGACAAAGAAAGCACATTTCTTGCACTTTCTGATCCATTCAAATAGTCCTTAAATATGCTAGGCCAATAGTAACCTACTTTCATGATTTTCAAAGTTGTAGTTCGTGCTGAGAAGTGACCTCCGTAGGTCCTTCATGAAATTCTGATAATATCTTCTGAATTTTGTCATAATCGACACATCGTAGCAAGATTCCATTTATATCTCTTTTAAACAATACACCATCCATGAAAAGATAAGGAATAGCTTGTAATCTGAAATATCTTCGTTTATTCTTATCCATACCTTCCGGATAGGTGCCGTGTTGTAGATAGTTAACCAAATCAGTCATCCATCTCAATTCCTGAATTTCTTGAGGAAGTTCAGGTTGCTGATTTCCTGGTTGCAACATAACATTTGATTGTTGATACGTGGTTTCAACATGTTGTTCTGAATCTTCGGGTTCTACAGCCTGTTGTTTTTCCATATCAGCAATTAAATTCTCACATAAACCCTTACCTTGAACTATCTTTGCAACTCGGATATCAACATCATATTCCATAACCTTCGTTATCCAACCTACTCTTTTCTCATTCAACTCTTTGTTCAACAAGAAAGCTTTCACATTTGGATGAGAAACAAGAACATGAATTCTATTGTTCGAAAGCATGTACTTAAAATTATTTAGTCCTCTGACTATGGAAAGTACTTGTTTTTCAAGGAATGTGTACCTTGTTTTGTAATCGTGCAAGCTCTGTCCAAAGAAAGCAATTGGTCTATTTCGATATTCTCGTCATTGACCTGAATTAGAATAGCTGAGATTGTTTCAGCTCCTACAAGTGCATACATTGTAAAATCTTTGTCAAAATTTGGATTTGCAAGAGTAGGAGCCTGAGAAATAGTTGTTTTAATAGCCTCGAAACCTTCTCTCCCTTCGTTGGTCCAAGAGAATGTTTTCTCTTTCCTTAGCATGGTTGTCAATGGCTTAACCAAAGCTACAAAATCTGGGACAAATCTTCTGACAAAGTTGATTTTTCCCAGAAAGTCTCTATAATTCCTTCTTGTGATGAGGTAATGATAGTTGTGATATGGCTTCAATTCTGAAAGGATCAATTGCTAAACCCTGTTTGGAAACAATATGGCCAAGTAGCTTACCTTCATGTACTGAAAAGATAGACTTTTTGGGATTCAAAGATATTCCAAACTACTTGTAGATCTGAAAATTCTGTCTCAAACGCATCAGATGTTCATCAGAATTTTTTGAGAAGATAGTGACATCATCTAAATAAACAAGTATGCATTTATTCAGTAGGCTACAAAAAGGCATGTCCATTGCACGTTGAAACGTTGCACCGGTATTTGAAAGACCAAAAGGCATTCTTTTATAAGCGTAAGTACCCCACTTGGTGGTAAAAAAATTTATATCTATCCTCTCCTCAGACTAAAATCTGATTATATCCACCGTAACCATCTAGAAGGGATAGTCTATCTCGATCTTAAAACTATTCTCAAAATCTGATCCATATTCGGTAGTGGATAATGATCTTTTAATGAAGCTTTGTTAAGATCTCTAAAATCCACACATAATCTGATTTCTCCATTCTTTTTCCTAAATGGAACAAGATTTGCTACCCAACTTGAATGTTTAACCAGAAAATAATTCTTGATTCAATCAATTTTGATAATTCTTTCCTCATAAGAGGTTCTATTCTGGGATTTATAGGCCTTTGTTTCTACCTAACTGGTTTAGAATTTGAATGTAATTTAATCATATGATGTGCTAGACTAGGGTCGAGACCCTTTCAATTCTTGGTATCTCCAAGCGAAAACATCTTTAAATTCAAAGGTCAAAGCTTAATAAAAGACTCATTTTTTGGATAAGGAACATACCTTTCCAAGAAGGGAGTCATTTGTAGCCACAAATGAGTGTAGATATGTGAAATTTGTGGAAGTTGGCCAAAGGAATATCATAGGGTGTAGGTTTGTACTAACCTTTTTCCCATCTCGGAGAAATATTGGGAAGATATATGTAGTATGGGATTACTTAGGACACAATAGGGAGTTCATTCATCTATATTGTGGTAAATATTCTTTCAAATATTGAACATTTTTTTTTCTTGTTGGAAGACAAGTGATGTAACACACATTACAAATATTTTCTTCAAGGAGGTGGTGGGCTCTGTAGGTTGCCTTGAAATATAGTGTCTAACAAGGACACCAAATTTGTTGGCCATTTTTGTGAACACTATGGAATAATTTGAACACAAAGTTACAATTTATCTCATCATATCATCCACCAAAGGATGGATAGATAGAGGTGGTGAATAGAATTCTTGGGTATTTTCTCAAATGTATGGAAAAGGATAAACCATGAGTATGGAATTTGGTACTAGTACATGCAAAATTTGCACATAAGAACTCCATAAGCTGGAGCATAGGAAAACGCCTCAAATAGTATATGGAATTAGTCGGTGGGGAGTGGAAAAGTTGTGGATTGTTAGTGATGAAAAACATAGGAACATGGGATAAAAATTTTATGGAACACATGAAGAATGTGCACCAATAAATGTGTAGGAAATTTGAAGAAACAAACACATAGTACAAGTGACACACATACATGAAGAGGAGGTAAGTTGAATTTCAGGTTGAAGACTTGGTTTTGGCTCATTTGCGGAAGGAAAGATTTCCTAGAGGCACATATAACAAGTTGAAGTGGAAGAAAATAGGGCCATGTAGAGTATTGAGAAGTTTTGCAACAAACATATATGAGATTAAATTGTCAAAGGGCTTATATCTATTGAACTTATTTAATTTAGTACACATATTCCCATAATATCATGAAGGGAAGAATGATGCAAAAGCTAAAAATTTAACTAGAGATAACATATGTTGAAAAATGTATACAAATAATTAGAATGGGTGATTGACACAAATATCAATAAATCACACAAGGAATATAGAGATTACCAAGTAAATATGAAAGGAAGAGAGGTAGGAAACAAAAATTTTCAGGATCATGTCATGAAAGCTATAAGGCACATATTTATAGGGGAAAGATTACACATGAGTAGGGGATCATGTTTTTAAATTTACCTAAGGTGTATGATGCATGAGCATTTGGGTCCACAAGTAATATTGTATCAACTAAAATAGTTAGAGTACATATTGTGTTTTATGTGTTTTTCATGGAAGTCTAACTCATATTGTAGAGGTCCCGATCATGTCATGGAGGTATAAGCCATTGCAGAGGGTGTATCGATGTTGCGAAGTTTAACCAAATCTATAATGTTAAGTCAATGCTGCAAAGGTCTACTAAAGCCCCAGATGTCTACCGGATAGCACATCTCAATTAAATTAACAAGTAGTTTTTATTTAGTTGTAAACAATTCAAGATGCATTGGAGAGGCATGTCCAAAATGGATAGTAAAGCATATATTTAGGTATGTAATGAATAAGAAGACCACTCTTGTCACAAATTATGTTATGATGTAACTCGAGGAATAGAAATAAGGGCAATAAACTTTTGTTGGTTCAATGATGTAGAAAATATAACAATTTGAAACTTGTTTAAAAGACCATTTTATTTGTAGAGGATGTAATCGGATGTGTTAAGATTATAGCATGTTTCATGTATGTCATTTTATTCATTAAGATATAAATTGTATGTATAATATAAGGAGAATTTAATAAAAAGAATTATTTAATCATATGACAACCTAGAATATAAGTTTGGTATAAAATGTTTAGCTTATTTAAATGAGACTTAGAAATTAAGTATATTCTTACTCAACATATTATTATCAACCGATCAAAAGCTAAAATGTGAATATAACTTATTATATTTAAATTCAAAAATCTTTTACAAGGATAACAAGGGCTGCGGTGTAGCTAGAGTACCTGCCATGAGATGTGGCATACGACCACCGAAGGGGGAGGAGCGACAATAACATTAGAAACAAATACGGAAAATTACATAATCGGTGCCGAAAGTTAATTTTTTTATGATTTGTAAACATTGAACATTAGTATGAATAATTACCGTTTCATAATTGCTAGACATAGAAAAAGATGAATCGGTTGTTTAACCAAGCAATTGAATTTGTAAAGGGCATTTCAAAGTAATCATCAAGTCAAAAATAATAGTATTCCTATCTAGGATGCAATGTAAAAGTTTTCAATCCATCCATATTAAGCAAATGCCTTTGAAAAGTATAAATATAAGCATATAGCTTATTCTTGTTTAAAGCGAAAAAATCAGAAATAATTGCTGAAATTTTTTAATCTTCTCGTAAACAAAACCGGAAAACTTTTAAAAATCATTGGAAATATCTTTTCTGAATGAATAAGGTAATTGTACAAACAATCCTTTGTGCATGCTTGTATAGGGTTGTCTCATACACCAAATTAATGTTTTGCTTGGCGGTGTGCTTGTATAGTGCTCTTTGTTCGAGAGATGGCATTCGTTAAATGATTAATCTTATTGGTGTTAGTGTTCACCATTAAAGTTATTTCCACAAGTTTTGAATCATTGTTTTCGCACGGGGTTCTCTTTTTTAAAATGTGTAAATGTGGTAATTTGCATTGACCAAATTGGATCCCGAACCTAGAATCTCTTATTTTCCATCTGTGCTCAACAATTTAGCTATTTGTCATATGTGTTGTCAAGAGTGTAAATTGTTTTCAACACACTCCTCAAGCCACACTTCCGAGTTTGGGCACGGAGTTCTTAGTCGGCTCCATACCATGATTTACTCCTTTTTGTGGCTCAAGTGTGGATTGTTTCCAACTAAATCATTATTCTTTGTCTTTTTAAATTGTTTGAACCTTCATTCATTATCTTGAATTGAAGATTTTATGTACCCCAAATAAGTCCTCACTGATCCTTGTTAGGTTGTTTTTTTAATTTTCTTAAAGTAGAAATTAGTTTTTATTTGGTTGTTCGGGTTCGAAAATAAAATTTCTTAACTTTGTTTTATTGACTTAATCTCGATTTAAAGAACAAGGCATTTTCTCCACTTGAATTAAGATTTCATGTACGGAGTCGTCTCAATACCATACTTAGGCAACTAAATCTTTGGCAATAGCTGGGTTTTCATCTCTATTTTTGGCAGAGGAAGGTGGGTTTTATTTTTAATATGAAGCCATATTAGATGATTCTTGGCACGGGTATCCTGTTCTAACATAAATCCTTGTAGTTTTGGTTAATTTTCTTGAGTTAAGATTTCATGTGCTAGGATGTCACTGCGTTTATTTAAGGTTACACAACCGACTTTATATGGGTTCTTTATTTTATTTGTAGTAGAAGCTATGAAGAAGTAGGAGGATGTTTTGAACCTCCTAAGAGATGTCATTCTCCTCATGATTAAGGGAATGCGAGGAGCTCAGCAGCAGAAGTCATGGTCGATGGTTTGCAGTAGTTTTATTGTTTGGAGGCCCTTTGCAAGGAGAGATTACAGCTCTTGAGAGGGAAATGGTTAGCTAGGATTCTGCAGAGATATGGGAACCTCCAGCACTTGATTTTTCTTTGTACTCTCAGGTCACCGACCAATGCCTGGAAAAGGTGGCCAGGTTAATAGGGCAACATTTAAGTTCTAAAGATCTTTCCAAACAGGGTAGTTTTAGTCACATTGGCTTGTCTATACTGGCCAAAAAATAAATTGTGAGAACTTAGTGGAAGTTGATCTTTCTAATTGTAGCAGAATTGGGGATAAAGAGGCCGATGCTATTTCTCAGGCCAAGAATCTGCAGTCACTAAAAATGATGAAGTGCCAGCTAATTTTTGACTTAGGTTTGGTTTGCATTGCGGCGAGGTGCGATAAAAATCCATCACTTGAATGATTGAATCTCAAATGGTGTGTTGAGATTTCGATTTGGGCATTGAGCTCGTTGTCTGTCAAGTGCGAGAGACCTTGGTTTCTTGATATTTCTTAGTTAAAGGTATTTGCATTTCTTTGCAGTCTTTATATTTCTTCATGGAGGCTAGTTAAATAACAACCTTTTTTATTTTTCAAGGTCATTTGTCCGATATCCTCATCTGCTCAAAACATGATTGAATAGTTTTATGGTAATTGGATAACAAAATATAAGTAATCCATTAATCTGCTAGCTTATTACAATCAAATGGAATAATGCGATTTGGTAAAAGTAATGCATTAAAACACAAGTTATAAATTGTTCTCATATGTATGATAAACAAGGCCGATCCACGAGGAGATGGCGAGTTTCACCATCTTGACGCCTTTTCCTTCCATCATAAATTGTAACAATTTCTCTTGTTTTATCAAATAGATCGAGATTCTTATGATTAGTGAGCATGCATCTATAAATGAGCGATATGGAGGATACATTGACATTGTAGTTCGAGGTGGCGGAACCTCACTCCTCGAAGTTTTTGATCATTTCGGGGATACTCTTAATCTAGTGCAATGTGTTGCAGATAACAAACAGATGTATAGGTTCTATAACACAGATCGTCTACCCAAAGACCTTGATATTGGTTGGGTGTCTCTCTGTGGATGATGAAGGCCTTGACATTCTTACAGATGGCTGCAAATCATTACAGGTACGTAGGAAGTTATTGACTTGATATTAGAAGTGTCTGCTTTACATTCCAAAAACTCGCAAATTGTATGCAACGATTTTTCTATTGGATTTTAAAGCTTACCAAATGAACTTAGAATAACAGGTTAGATAATGCAATAGCTATGAAGGCTGATGGTAGTGGGTTTTCTTTTTTGCACATTTTTTAATCTAATTTTGTAACTGATACAGAGTAGCTTGTTCACATCATCATTGACACTTCAATACTGGATTATAGTTGGGATTTTGTAGAATTTCTATTATAAGTGTGATATGTAGATGATTCTCTGTTTACAGAGCCGTGATGTTTCAAAGTGTCAGAATGTGAGTTGCTCTGGTATAATTTCCCTTACGAGTGGATCAATCACCTTGCAACAACTTATCTTGGCCTATTGTGTTCTAGTTAGTAATATGACACCAAGCTAACGATGACGGACAACTCTTTTAACTTTGAACAAATGATTTCAATTATTGAACCATATGATATCTCAATAAGCATCTATGTGTTTGATGAGCAACAGGTCAGAAGTGCTCTTTTTGCAAGTTTGCAAAAATTTGAAATTCTACGGTTGATTAAATTTGATGGTCAGAAATTTCTTGCTCGGGGGCTAGAGTCTATTGGAAAGAGCTACTGAGTCTTTGCGAGAACTGAGCTTAAGTAAGTGTAGCATGTAATGGATGAAGGAATCTCTGTACTTGTGGCCGGTTGCGAGACTTGAAAATCATGGACCTCGTCTACGCCCAAATTTCACGAGATGTTATTGTTTCAGCAATTGCAACGTTTTGTAGATATATTTCATGTCTTAAGATGGCATCATGTAGCTTGGTCACCGACAAGCTTGACGAAAGAAAGAAAGAAAGCAGAAAGAAATTAACTGATTCACATAGGGCTGCCACAATCGAATAGTATGTCCATTCTTCCATGACCTTAGTCCTGGAAAATAGTAACTTGGCGAGACAATTCCGGACATGGATATGGTTTAGCTAATGCGCTCTCTAATTATATTTACCTCTAATTTATTAAGCTTTTTCATTTTCTAGACCAACATCTATGATCTACATAAGTGATTTCTTTGTTTATCAAATTCCAATGTCAGGTGAGCTCTTATTTGGTGGAGGCTTCTACGATCACAGTGAAAATGTTAAATTTGGTGGGAGGTTTGAAAGTGAAGGTCGTTTATTTTCTTATTCACCGGGCTTATCTATTTAGCGAGAAGAGGAACAATATGCATTTTGTGATAAGAGCCTCATTTCTCCTCATGGTCATTTTGTCAAATAGTTGTTGACAGGACTATACCCTTTGTCATAAAGTCCTAGCCTGGTCCTGAAACCATCCTTGAAAACTACAAGAGGCCTGCATTTTCCCAAAATTCCAATCATATAACTTCTTATTTTAAAAAAAAAACGTAAAGATTCGTGGGTTTTGTTTTAATTTTTTTGGGTGTGGAGGATATTCACCTTGGATGTTGGCGGGGACTTCACCAGGAGAGCCAGCGCCTCCTCGGATACAAGTGACCACACACTTAGTTGTACAGGACTCTGCTTTCTTGGATTTTGGCTTTTGAATCCTCGGACCTTTTATCGTGTTTTCTGCCCGATTTTAGTTTCATTATTAGAAAGCCACAGAAACTATTTGAATGTGAAATTGCCGATTTAAATCTACATGCCCGATAGAGTCTGTGGGATGTCACGAAAATGCATCGTCTGAGACAGAGGAGACGAGAAAACATTGGTGGCGATTATGAGGGTAACCAGAGCAGAGGCGAGTCTGTGGGGAATCGAACGTTGAACCCATCGTTTACTGCCCCTGAGGGAATGTGAAGGTAGAAATGGTTGTGGGTGCTTCCAGTGTGCGGTGGAAGACCGAAAGACGCATAGCTCGGACTTCGGATAAGAAGAGGAGCGGTGGCGCCGTAGATGTTTTACTCGCTTTCCCTATTATGGTGGAAGCAAGTGCGCACAACAGCGAGCGGTGATAGAAAATACAGAGCGGATGTCAAAATGTAAAGGCGAATAAAACTTTAATAAAAGCGGTCGTATACGTGCGCAGAGGAAGGAAGGAGTTCCGACAATGAGGAATTAACATTCCACCAATCAAATTAAACATTTGTATATGCACTACCAATTATTTCAAAAAAATTTACACAAACATTAGCTTTTACATGTTTAACACGCAGTCCAAAGCAAATTAATAGCCTAAAGGCGAATACTATAATATCTGCGTGGCAGGTACTAATAATTTCTACAATACAACCATATAATTCCATATAGCTGAATGATTCACTAAGCGGGGTTGAAAAAGATTGAGCATAGCATAAGCAATACAAAAGTTTGAAGTCCATAGAAGGTGGTGTTAAAGTGTAGGCAGCGTTCTTTTTGATAGGGTGATCTCGGTTTCCTCTAGGAGTGTTTAACCCCTGGCATTCCCACTTGCACCTCCATTTCCTCCTCCTCCTCCTCCATTCCCTGCGCCTCTTCCCATTCTTAAACTATGCTTGCCCACAATGGATTCTCCTGCATCCACCCTGATCAATATTTTCTCCCCTGATTTGCAACGGTCATGAATCCTCGACATAAAATACCAGCTTCCACTTGTATTCAACTCGATGCCCTTCCCACCCCTGTATATTAATGCTTTAGAACCCTCGGCAGTGCAAGCTTCGTACTCAGATTTGGATACCACTCGAGCAATAGCATCCTCTATTCTGAATACTGTATATCAAACACTATCAATCAAACAATATACTTGAGTATCATTTTGTATAATAATTTTCTGAATATTTCTATTTCAAGAAATTTTTATCTCATACATTTCGGATCCAACTACTGGATCCATCTCCAAAAGAAAGTTGCGCTTCCCTTGAAATGAATCCATGAAATCCGAAATATTGGACAAAAACTTCTTCCAACACATATATATCCAGAAAACTATTATAGAAATAAACATATGCAAAACCATTGAGTTTTACTTACCCAGTGTGTCTCCAACAACAAAGGTCGAGCCATGGCCCCGTTCTCTGTACAAACTCTGGTTTCCCGAGACTTCCCAGCTTACAATGTGCTCACTTCCCAACACAGCCTGCAATATTGTTAACAGAATACCTGTAAAAAGGCCTGAAAATATAAAGAACCGATTGCTGTACTCCATTAGAGGCGCTGTTGATGCTCAAGATCTTTCTTTGGCTGCTCCATTTTTAACTTGTGACGAGTTGGGATTTGTAATATGAGCAGCACTCCTCTGTCTGCCTCCGTACTTTTACTCCGACCACCACATTCATGCTTATCTTCAACGCAAACACTCACAGACCCATTAAAGGGAAAAGTGAAAAGAAAAAGCGAATCACAGCGCTTGGAGCCATGATTTATGTGGCCCGCAAAATTTCCTTTCAGAAAAGGATTCGAAGGAATCAGCACTTCGGTGTCGGCCGACAAAATTCCATGCGGCCATTAAATATTTATAATTGTGGAGCAATCCAAAAACTTTACTATTTTAGTAGTCTTAAAAAGAAACATTTTAACTTTGTTCTTTCCTTTTGTTTGTGTTGATCTCTTATGCAGAGATTCGATGCTTCATAGAGATCACAGCACATCCTTTATCTAGCTAGCAGGATTCTTTGAAGAAGTTGTCAATTTTCTACTTTTACTTCTCTAAACTTGCAACCATTAACTACAAAATTCCTTCTTGTTCGAATCAGTGAGTAACAACTAACTTAGTCACAATCTTCACAATAACCCATTGATGGTTTAAGTTCTATTTTACAAACTCTACCATCAATGTTTATATAGGCGACTTCTATGTGATGACCTTTTTATTTCAATTGATGTAGAACGGTTTCCTACATCTAAAGTTTAAGTTTAAGTTTAAGAAGTTGTTTTTTTTCTTTTTTTGTGTGTGTGTGTGTGTGCATGCTGTGTGTATGTTGCGCGCGTGTGCCCTGCTGTGTGTTAAGAATTTTTGTGTGTGTGTGTGTGTGTGTGTGTGTGTGTGTGTGTGTGTGTTAAGAAGAAGTTTTTTTTCTTTTTGTGTGTGTGTGTGTGTGTATGCGCGCGCCTTCAGCGTGTGCGTGCGTGTGTGAGTGAGATACTTGCAGAAGTTCACTAATTGTTGCAAAGACATCTCGATACATAACATAGTATAAAGAAATGACTTTCTATAAAATGAGACAAATAAATCCTAATATCATGACAACTTTAATCTTGAGTGGAGCCACGGTCTCAAGGTGTCCATCTTGGATTTGTCACATACCATGATAATTAATAACTTCATTATCATTTCCACATATTTCTCACTTATTTTTGATAGATTGCCTCAATATAGGTACACCTTTGTGTTGGCCTCAAACAAATATCTCTACAAAAAAGGGTTCTAAACTTCATTGTATAGCGAGATAAAAAAATTCACTCAATTTCTCCAAAAAAGAAAATATATCCAAATTATGGTCGAAGGGGCATTAGATTTAAGGTCTATTATTAATTGTTGACAACTCAAAACATTACGGTCCACCACCACACCCCTGGTTGCGATTACGGGACACTAATAAGATAGAATATGAAGTTTAATTTTGTTACTTTTGTAGATTCCAACATTTTAGATTATGTTGCTTGTGGTGCTTCTTGATAATGTACTTACAAATTCAAACTATTGACTTCAATTACAACTTTGTATGCTAGAGAGACTGCCAAAATAGAGACATTACTAAATAGGAACATATTTCCAAAATAAGCTCCTTGCTTTATTTTGAGCTACTAGATCACATTTCTCTCATATTCTCATGGTCCTAAAGCTTTCGCATCACTTTTGAGTGGTTCGAAGTCTAAAGATATTCTAACAATGTATGCATGGTTGTTATGATACATTCAAATGGTCCCTTACTTTTATGCCCGATAAGGTTTTAGTGCCCTCATGACTTCAAAACTCTTTATCAATGTGTTCTCACAGAAAACACTTTTAACATGGTTCATCTTGAAAATAGACCAATTTTCAAGATTTACACAATCAACATAGTTCTCCTTATGTTGTTTGAGCCCTTTTCATTGGGTTTACAATTGGCTATGGGAGTAATTTAGCCTTTCATTTTGTTTACACTCGGCCTTGGGGTGTTATCGGGCCTTACAATCTAAGGAAACATTAGAGGAGCTCTTTTTTGCCATCTACTTTGCGGTATTTGTGATTTCAAATCTCAACCATGGCGACACCTTGTTTTTTTATGCTTGGGGATTTATCCCACATGTGCAGGAGGAGAAACACACAATTTTTATATAGAAAAAAACTCCTTCATATCGTGAAGAAAAGGCTTCATATACTTGACTTTTTCCCAGAGCACAAAGTGGAAAAGGCATGAATTGAGACTAGTAAGGATTACACCACATGGTACAATTGCTAAACCACAGGTTCCCAAGTTGATCCATATAGGTTAAAATGCTTAAGGCGTGAGGGAAATTTGAAATCCCATAGACAACAGATTGTGACATGTGGCACTATTCGAGGCATACGTGACCAATGAGACGGATGATAGGGTGTCGGGTAGTTGAATAAAGTATATACAAGGTGTAAAATTATTTAGAGAATGGAAGCCCATTATTAGTGTCATGTGGCACGATGATGAGCTTATACATAAACCAATGACATGTAATTGGGAGTCGGAAGATTGAGACCAAGGAGAGAAAAATAAAGAAAGCCTTGGAACCCATTACAAATGAGATAACACCACATAACACCAATCACAAATTGCCATATGGCATGAAGTGGAGACATAAAAATTATAGTGAATAGAATTACGACATGTGGAAAAAATCACAAGGTTCCATGTGGCATAAAATCAGGAACACAAATGTTGTCACGTGGACTAGTGATGGGTTGTCGGTTGTGGTTGGTTCTGAGAAGATAAAGACCAGGAGGAAACAAAGAATAGGAAATGGAAAGCCTAAGAGCCTATAGAAAGTAAGAAATGGACACATGGAAAAGGTACCATGTTGGTTTAAAATTGACGTCCTCTTGGACGTCACACCAATTCAAGCCATGGAGTAACCTATACCTAGTAATTGTAGACACCCCAAAATTACACTTTCCATTTCCACTTGTTCCCAATGTTATCCTAGTATGCCCTGTTATTCACCCATTTGCAATTAATTGATTAATTAATTCACATTGTACCCTTTGGATTAATTAAATTAATCCCATGTACCTTTGTACCCCTTTGACTAAATTAATTGTTATTGATTAATTAATTAAGTGTGTGCACATCTAGTCATCTGCGCTTATTCAAACTCCACCTAGACTCCACTTGGACTCCTATCCTTACCCTAGTTAACTACACTTCTATAATCCTAGAAAGGTGGGGGTAATTAAAATGCACGCGTCTGACCACCTTTCTAGATGCAAATTTTTGTAATTAATTCATTTACTACCCTGACACTATTGCAACTGCCCACAATGCTATTTTTAGCATACTCATTTATCCGTGTGTAACTGATTTCAACTACCTTCTTACTATAAATTACAGGCTTACTTTCCTTTCAAATCCTCTTGAATCTAACATACAAAAACTCTATTGAATTATTTGTGTTGATAGCATTTGCATTTTGTATTTGGAGAGAACTCAAGAGCATCCACAATCATCTCTAGATATTTTCATTTTGCAAGGTTTCACAGGAGACCCTTATTTGAGGTTTGCACAGAAGGTTGCTGAAAGGTTTGCATGGTTTGTTTATCTTTCATTCTCAGGTAATTTTTCTCTGCATACAGAATAATTTTCCATGTGGGTCAATAACTAAATTAAAGGCACCATTATAGTTTGAAACCCAAAATTTTGTTCTCGAGATTTAATGGTGGGAAAAAACGAATATATATGCATTTTTGGGCCATATCTTCACTGATCATTGCAAATAATAAGTCTTTTTGAAAGCTCTCGAAATTTTAACAAGTGTAATACATTTTGTTGCATAAACCTCTATATTTTTTTTTTTAGAAATACGCATTTAAAGATATTGCAGGATATTTTTCACATAATGCATATTAGACACAAATTCGAGTTCAATGGAATTCATTTCTTGAGGCCAACACCTTGTTTAAGTAGAAATCATACTCTACACTAATGCAGCACCCATTTTCAAAAGATTTAAGATCTAACTTTCCATCTACTAGAATATTTTGCATGTTGGAGTTAGATTTGAGTGTTTAATGTATATGACCACATTTGAGCGAGGTTTTTGTGCTCCAAGAATTCAAAATTTTCCCTCTTCTTCTCTCCTTCTCTCTCTTTAGATCTCTATACAATATAGAGGATTTTCATTGCAAAGGTTCTTCTTTATCTCAAATGTAAGGTGAATCTATTTGTGAGATCCAAATATTTCTAAGTGTTTGGCCTTTGTTTCTCATTCCAATAACATTTTCAATGCCTCTCTCATGATTATATTGTGTAAACTTTAAACAACAATATAAGGTTGATGTGGCCTATAACAACTCTTCAACATTGTGTTTTCTTATCTCGCATGGTGTTTATTTGTGGATGTAGTGTGTGTGGCTCTTATGTATAGGTTTTTATTCACTTTGTGTTATCAAAACCATGGGAGAGTTACCCTAATTTATGTAGC
The DNA here is from genome assembly GCA_018340775.1 of Taxus wallichiana var. yunnanensis. Taxonomy (NCBI): domain Eukaryota; kingdom Viridiplantae; phylum Streptophyta; class Pinopsida; order Cupressales; family Taxaceae; genus Taxus; species Taxus wallichiana. The sequence continues at coordinate 1,036,087,214 of CM031234.1, forward strand.
GTATCACCCGACTTTTTGTTTTATTTTTTCCTTCTCCCTTTTCCTCTCACAATTTTAGCCTAGGAATTAGCTTAGTGTTAGTATAGGCATTAGATTAGTTGGGTGAAAGAGTCAAATTTCTCTGAGAGGAATGCTTGAAATAGCTCTAGGTTCGACACTTTAGAAACATTTCCATATAGTTGTTTATGTTTGAAGAATTTTCCCGCTCATGTTTCAAGTTAATGGAATGGTGTGCAAGAAAACAATAAACTCAAATATATGGGAGGGTTTAAGGCTACTTCTGATGTGCGATGATGATTAAGATGAAGATACGGGTGTAAATATCCTCTCCCGCGGTGATTTCAATAGCACCGCACAACAAAGAGACAAATAAACAAGAAACATGTTAGTAGATTAGATCTTTGGGTTGCTCGACAAAGTCAACCTCGATAAGTGATACACTTCCTAAGGAGTATGTCACCCACTTTGATTAAAATATCTATAAAGATCAAATATGGATAACATGTAGAATATAAAAGAACATAGATATTCTATAATAGGCTAAGATAGAGATCGATAATGATAAACTACTAAATTAAGATATGAAAGATCGAACCTTGATTGGGTCGATGGTGAGTCTGCAATGCAAAGTAGGTCAAAAGATGTGAGAAAGCAATGGATCTGGATTTGATGTTTAGATCTTTAAGGGTGTTATGATCTGATGTAGAAACGTATGAAACTAATTTAACAAAAATATAATTTTGTAAACCCTAATTTTAGAGTAATTAAATGTAAACTATGGTATCTGAGTGCTAAAGTACAATATGATGCAAGTAAATAAGCAAGTAAATATAAAACCCTAAGTAAGTTATGTAGAAATAATGACTTAGCTAATTTACGCTTGATCCGAAGTGCTCTTCAGATTGGGAAAACTCTTTGAAAATGAAGTGAATAGTGTCATAAATGCTCCAAATAATTTCAAGACTACATGAATGAGGTTTGGACACGGGTGCACTGCGGTTAAATAGGGGCACTGGCGCTAACAACCTCTTCTAGGTTCTGTGGCTCGTGAAAATGGTGAGGAACCTAATCTTCACTATATGCACAAGTGTCACAAAATTCCCAAGTTGATCACCTATGTGTCATACATTTTTGATTTCCGATGATATTTGTAACCTACAAAATAGATATCACACAGTAAAACCCACAATACTACATCAAATCAAAAAAATAAAGATGCTGATATGAGGATTCACTGCCCACCTCGGCGATCACCTTGAGAGTGAACTTACGACTGAGCGTTGGACTACATCTCAAACTCCATGTAGTTGTAATGTGTATGTGTAAGAATTTTACCCTAGGATTCCACTTGCGCAAGTGCACTTGATAATGGGTTGTAGCTAGATGTAACAATGTAGATAAATGTGTGGATGGAATAAAGAAACTTCCTTTCCTATTCTATGTATGCAAAATGCATTCCTTGTCTCCTTGAATGGATACTTAGATGGATTCCTTGAGTTCTTTTGTGCCTTTGGATGCGAGATTAGGTGATGATGGTATATGTTTAGAGCTTGGTCCTTGATTTTAGTCACATAACTATTCATTTATATGATTCCCTTGTTTGAATTTCGTAATTGACAACTGGAAGGCTGCCCGATAAGTGAAAAAGGTTCCTAAAGATAAAAGAGACCCAAAAGAAGTGAGTAAGGTGGAAAAGGGTTAGGTTGCCTGGGAGCTCATCTGGCTGGCCAAGCAGGTGTGCAGGAGTCATAAAAGATAAATGAGTAAACTATTGACTAGGTTATAGGGTGTAATGAGACCAAATAGAAAATAAGAAACAAATACAAAGGCCAAAGACAATCGTTAATTACTAGTTTTCTTGCTTAGGAATCATATGAATGCTAGTATGTATTTAGGACCTAGAAATGTACCCAAGTACGTGATTTAGTGTCTACATTTTCCCCCACTTTATGTTTTTGAGTGAATAATCAATAACATAAAGTAGATAAGAGATGCATACATGATAACCATGTAGAGTGTGCGGCGAAAGCTTGTGCCAAGTGGACAAGTGAAGCATGGAAACTAGGAAGAGAAAGTGACCCTAGGGGTGAAGTGTATGTGTTGTACCTTTTGTTGTTGTAGCTTATTGTTGCTACTTCTTGTAATGAAGGACTTGCAAAAATATTAATAACTTGATGTAGTCAAATTTGTGTATATGAAAAAATTGATCAAAGTATGCAAAAAGTGTGCAAAAGTGTGTGTAGACACCTAAAATCTGCCTACACATTTTTATTGCTAAAATTGTACTAACTATCCTCTTTCCCATCATTTCCATTCAAGGGTCAAAGCACAATAAAATGTCCCACTTTTTGTATGTTTTATACAACTTTATAAACATAAATTTTCAATTTCATTGATTTTTTGAAGGTAATAGCCACAAAACCGCAGTACACATTCATGAAATTCCACGAAACCGAGCGAAATGTTTTGTTTAGAGTGTAGAATACATGTAA